>SJYV01019083.1:309634-365333 GCA_006410875.1 Neotragus pygmaeus
GGAGTTGATTTAAAACTTCACTCTGAAGGGCCCTGGGGTTATTAGGAACAGTGTGGACGGAGTATGGATTAGGTTTAAAAGTAATAAAAAAGTGGACCTGTTGGTTAGGTGAAAAATTCACTATCAGATTCCTGAGTGCAGGGCTCCTTTTCATGTGCAAACGGCACTAAATGAAGCATTTAATTCAACAAATCCAGAGTTCTGATCCGCCAGAAATAGAGACTGGGTTAGTTCAATTTGTAACAAACGATCTCCGTATGATCAAAGTTCTGAGCGCTGATTTCAACATGCTGCTTAAATTAGCCTAACACCAAAGTCTTTGGCTCGGAGACAGTATTTGGAATGTCTTACCAGAGGAGAAATTCCTTCTCACACATGGTTCTAATATGCCATGCCAGCTTTGCTTTTTAATGGGCTGACAAGGAGGCGCGGCGCTAACTTTTCTGACTCCAGAAAGTTCTTGAGCTGTCACCCGCAAACCAGCTAGGATAATTTTTCCTTGGCTTCCTTATTAAAGGCTGAATGAAAGGATTGTGCGGCTTTCCTAATGTCACTTGGTCTGTTTGCCATAAATTCAGGCGTTCATGATGAAAGCTGCACTTAGATTTCGCTGGGAAATGGAATCAAGGAGAATGCACCCAGGTTCACAATAAATAACGAAGCGTGAGTTATTAAGTGAATTTCATATACCCAGGCCTTATTACATCAGCAGTTTAGATAATGGCTTCTGAAAAAAATCCATCCATGTCTTTCACGGCCAAAGCGTGGAGGGGCGCGGTGTCCAGAGGGCGCCAAGGTGGACAGCCAGAGCCAGCTGGGGCGAGAATGTAAGAAGTGGTATTTGAAAAATAATATAATATTTACATTTTTGCATGCTGTTTGCCTTTTTAGCTCAGCGGGGAGACCAGCAGGCCTGTTGGCCAACATGACCTGTATCACTGCAGGCTTCCTGCCTGCAATTGTTTGTTTTTTTGCAGAAGGAAGACTGGGGGTTGTTTAGACTATGAGCCTAATTTTAGAGGATGATAATTATGTTGCTTCTAAACCACATATTTTCCAGAATTTGCTGCCCCATGAAAATAACTTGCATGTGTGTCCAGCCTGGCTGGCAGCCAGCCTGATGTCCAGACCCTGGTTCTCTGTGTCATCCTTGGGGACTCCTGGGGACCAGGATTGGGTGGCCCGGGTGGTGGAAAGGGATTAGTTTGGGGAGGCAGAGAGCTGGTTTGGGCTCCACTCTTCTTCTGGGTCTTGGGTCAGTCGTATTACTTCCAGGGCAGCATTTTGCAGAATATCAACCTCTGATGTGCTCTGCAGGATGTCTGGATCACACGAGCTTGGGACTCTTTGCCAGCTCTCTTCTCTTCTTCATGATATACGATGCACACAGTTTCATCATCTGTATCGACTTTAACCAACTCAATCCCACCTACCCTTCAGGTCTCTTATTCTCAAATGCACTCTTTCTTTATGATATAAATCATGATTGTAGTCGATCTGCCAATTACTTGGGAAGTCACTGGATGATGCGAGTGGCCACTCAACACTAACCTCTTGAGAGCAGATGCTGTCTGCTTTGTGATGAAGTAGGGCTTAGCCCGACGGCTGCCGTGAAGCAGATGCTTCATAATGATTTGAGAAATTACTGAATGAAGACAGTGCTCTTACAGATTCATGAATATTTGAATCAACTTGGAGGATTCCATTAAAATGGAGGTTCTGATTCAAGTTGTAGGTCTGGAGTGGGGCCTGAGAGTGTGTATTTCTCACATGTTCTAATGTGATGCTGATGTTGCATTTTAAGTTGTTGTTATTTAGTTGCTAAGTCATGTCTGACTTTTGTGATCCCATGGACTGTAGCTCGCCAGGCTCTTATGTCCATGGGATTTTCCAGGCAAGAATACTTCCCGACCAGGGTTTGAACCCATGTTTCTTACATTAGCAGGTGGATTCTTTACCACTGAGCCACCATGGAAGCCTCTGCATTTGAATAGCAAGGAATTAAAAAGCTTGTGTTGAATCCTAAATATAACAAATTCTGTTTACCTATCCTGGTGGAGTACCTAGTGATACCTATGGGCTGAGTATTACTTTATTCATCTCTAAAATGAACTAAATGCTCTTTAAGGATCCTTGCAGCTTAAAACATTATCGTCCATAGATGTGTTGCTCTGAAATGGTTGCTGAGTCAATACTGGGAGGGGGGAGGGGAGCTTCCCAAGCACGTGATCTTTTGAAGGATGCGAAAAGGTTGTCAAGAGGGGTTGGGCTCAGCCTGGCTGAGCTCTTTCAGACTCAGCTGTGGTTCCTAGGGAGGCAGCTAAGTATCTGCTGGTCCTGGTTGGAGAGCTGCCCCTTCCTATTCCTCTGCATTGGCTGTGAGAGGCTGGGAAGACACATTTCATGTGTCCAAGCTCAGGAGGATACAGGTATAGGCAGTAGGGGAAACATGAAGGAGCAGGTCCGGAGCATATGATAAAGACAAGAAAAAAGAACCCTGAAAATTCAACACCAAGCAAACAGCAATCACTCAACTGAAACATGAGCAAAAGATTCAGACCGATAACACCACCGAAGGAGATAAATACACTGCAAGCGGGAGCATGAAAAGATACTCAACATTACTTCATATTGTGCTGTGTGCGCTAAGTCACTAAGTTGTGTCTGACTCTTTGCAAACCTATGGACTGTAGCCCGCCAGGCTCCTCCATGCATGGGATTCTACAGTCAAGAATACTAGAGTGGGTTGCCATGCCCTCCTCCAGGGGATCTTCCCAACTCAGAGATTGAATCTGCATCTCTTCTGCCTCCTGCACTGGCAGGCGGGTTCTTTACCTACCGTCTGGGAAGACCTACTTTGTATTAAGGGTTTGCAAATTAAAATAAAAATGAGACGTCACTACACAGCTATTAGATTAACTATAAGTTAAAAGTCAAAAATACTGACAATACCAACAGCTGGATACAAACATCAGAAAGTCTCATTCATTGCTGGTGGAAATGCAAACTGCTGCAGTGACTTGGGAAGACAGGTTGGTAGTTTCTCACAAAATTAAACGTACTCGAATCATGCAGTCCAGCAACTGAAACCCTAGGTATCCACCCAATTGATCTGAAAACACGTCTGTACAAAAACCCGCTTTCAAATGCTTATTGCAATTCTATTCATAATCACCAAAACCTGGAAGTGACTGAGATGTCCTTCAATAGGTGAATGGATAAACAAATGGATAAATTATACATCCATAATTAGAATGTTATTCAACAATAGAAAGAAATGTACGATCAAGGCAGGAAAAGGCTTGAATGAATCTTAAATGTATTATTACACAAAATAAGCCAATCTGAAAAAGCTATGTGCTGTATGATTCTAATTATATGTCATTCCTGAAAAGGCAAAACTAAAGAGGCAGCAAAAAGACCAGTGATTGCCAAGGATTTGAGGTGAAGTGAAGGAGGGCTGAATAGATGGAGCTCAGTATATTTTTTAGGTCAATGAAACTATTTTGAAAGCTACAGTGATGATCAAGATATTATGCATTGGCAAAACCCACAGAACTCTGCAGCACAAAGAGTAAATCTTGATGTACATTTATTTGAAAGAATAGTTTAGGAGGTTGAGAAAATGTCAAGAAGGAATGCAGAGTACGACAATCTAACTGTATTATCAATGTATGAAACAGTCTCACTGAAGTGGGCAGGGGATGAAGATGCTGTCCTAAATAAGTCTGGAAATGAGTGAAACTGTTAAGCCTCCAGGTGAAGGAAATGTAGCCCTCTACTCTCACTGATAAAGTTGTTTCCCATAAAGGTATGAGTTAAGAATTCTGGAACCATAATACATGTACACCAGAACTGAACAACGAAGTAAATGAATGGTGGATGACAAAAGTGTGGTTTTTCACACTTGGAGTGGGTTATAGATAAGAAGTCTGGAGGAGATTAGCATGAGCCTTAGGGTGGTGGATCAGAGTTGGAGCCATCAGAATGCACTCATGTTTAGCTTTGTATTGCTACATATAGTTAGATTTAGAAGTTTTAATACACACACACACACACACACACACATATATATGCATTGGTTAGTATACATACATACATGTTCTTGCTTTGTCAACTGACAAGGTTTAGAAGTAATGACATCCCAATTGTAATATCCAGAGCTGGAGGCAAGATCTTGATTTCTTTCTAATTTACTGGAATATACATGAACTACAATGTTGTGTTAGTTTCTGCTGTTCAGTGAAGTGAATCATCTATATCGATACATATGTCCCCTCCCTCTTGGAGCTCCTTTCCCCACACCCCATCCCCCCACCTATGTCATCACAGAGCACCGAGCTGAGCTCCCTGCTCTATACAGTGGCTTCGCACTAGCTTTGTGTCTTACACAGGGCGCTGTACATTTGTCAGTCCTAATCTCCCAGCTCATCACCCCCTCCTATGTCCACATATCCATTCCTTATGTCTGCATCTCTATTCCTACCCTGCAGATAAGTTCATCTGTACCATTTTTCTAGATTCCACATACTGCATTAATATGCGACATCTATTCTATGTGACAGACTCTGGGTGATTCCATGTTTCTACAAGTGACCCAATTTTGCTCCTTTTTATGGCTGAGTAATATTCCATTATATATATGTACCACATCTTCTTTATCCATTCACCAGAGCTTGAATTTTAATATCACTCATTCTCTAATAAAAAAAAAAAACAGAGTGTGGAAAAATAGTTGATTCTCAGGCTCCAGGACTGGGGCATGAAATATACCACATGAACATAGAACATGTTATAGTGTCAGAAAGTAAGAAAGAGCTGAAATACCAAACATAACCAAAACACCAAACCCATAATGATGGGGCTACGTCAAAAGTATCCAGGATTTCAAGTGAAAGACCACTATGATGGCCAGAACTAGACCCATATAAGCGATAACATCAAGTAGTATTGAGTTACAACCTAAAGTATAAAATTAATATCCATGAGTCCTTGCTGATGTAAATAAGTGATTGAATAAATAAATAAATGGGGGGGAGAGGGGAGGCAGAGAATAGACCAATCTTCTGTGTAGAATTTAAAATGGTTTATGTAGCTATTCTACCCTCAAGGAGGTGAAGCACAGCCTCCCACTCCTTCAGTAACTTACTTCCAGGAGGACAGGATAGAAAAAGAAAGCAAGAAAAGCATGGTTTCACAGTGGAGAAAGCAGACAAATACCACCCCAAGCCCAGCAATCAAGGCCAGCATCCAATGTGATTGCCTTAGTAGGATGTACCCTTCATAAAGTGGCTTCCCAGGTGGCGATAGTGAGAGAGAGCCCACCTGCCAATACAGGAGACATAAGAGACAAGGGTTCCATCCCTGGGTCAGGAAGATCCCCTGGAGGAGGGCACAGCAACCCCCTCCAGGATTCTTGCCTGGAGAATCCTGTGGACAGAGAAGCCTGGTGGGCCACAGTCCTTAGGGTGCAAAGAGTTGGGTGCGACTGAAGCGACTGGCACAGCACACAGCACCCTTAATACAATGGGTCAAGAATGGCTCTTCACCTCTGTGATTTTCTTCCCCCAAACACATGACCTCAGTCTAATCATGAGAAAAACAGACAAATCCCAGTGAAGGTACACTCTTGATAGGTATTGCTCAAAATTGTCATCAGAAAATAGAAATTCTGATCAACTGTCCTAGCCATGAGGAGCCAAAGGAGATATGATGAATAAATGTAATATGGTGTGCTGAATGGGATCCTGGAATAGAAAAAGAATATCAGGGGAAAAGTGAGAAGATCTGAGGGTAGTATATGCGTGCTCAGTCGTGTCTGACCCTTTGAGACCCCATAGATGGTAGCCTGCTGACCAGCCTCCTCTGTCCATGGAATTTTCAGGGCAAGAATACTAGAATGGGTTGCCATTTCCTACTCCAGGAGATCTTCCTGACTCAGGAATTGAACCTACATCTCTTGTGTCTCCTGCATTGGTAAGTGGATTCTTTACCACTGAGCCACCTGGGAAGCCTGAATACAGTACAAGTGAAAGTCGCTCAGTCTGTCCAATTCTTTGCTACTTCATGGACTATACAGTCCATGGAATTCTCCAGGCTGGAATACTGGCGCAGGTAGCATTTTCCTTCTCCAGGGGGTCTTCCCAACCTAGGGATTGAACCCAGGTCTCCTGCATTGCAGGCAGATTCTTTACAAGCTGAGACACAAGGGAATACACTACAGACTTCAGTTAATGTATCCATATTAGCTTTATTCATTAAGACAAATAGACATGTTAAAGAAAGATATTAATAAGGGAAAGTGAGTGTGGAATAGATAGGAACGAACACTGTTCTACCTTCAGAAGACCTTTGTAAATCTAATATGGTGGGTGGGGAAGGTTGTGAAGTGGTCAAGGTCATTTAGCAATGGTGGGGGAGGGTAGAATTAGACAAAGCCTAGGTTTTTCCCCCTTCCACTAAAATACTCTCTGGCCTTCACCCCCTTCACAAACTGGGTGGTGTACTGGGATTATAGTACAACATACTTCTGTGCAATGTCTGGAAGTTTCAGTCATGATCTTCAGCTGTACACCCTCAGTGTGGAGGTATCATGGGTAGCAGGGTGTGTGCAGAGCCCTCGGTTTCATGGGAATGGCCAAAGTGGGGTAGATTCCATGTGGGAGGGCTTTTCTGGGATCCATGCTCCTGTCTGGTCAGCACTTCGTGGGACACTGCATAGGCAGGGATCTTTGTGGAGAGGCCGTTCGATGGCACTAATGGTAAAGAACCTGTCTTCCAAGGGAGGAGAAGTTAGAGACTTGGATTTGATCCCTGGGTCAGGAAGATCCCCTGGAGGAGGGCATGGCAACTAACTCCAGTATTCTTGCCTGGAGAATCCCATGGACAGAGGAGCCTGGTGGGCTACAGTCCACGGGGTTGCACAGAGTCAGACACGACTGAAACAACTTAGCACGCAGGCGCAGATATGTGTGGATCCCATTTGCTTTGTCACTGCAGAAAGCAGGGACACCAGGGCTGCTCTCCAGCGCTTTGTCTGTTGCAGGGGCCTCGAAATGAATGCTATCTGTTGCTCATCCCAGTGCGCATGCTCCCGCTCCAGACTTGTTGGCTCTCTTGCAGGAGAAATGATCTGTGGTCCATCTGGGTTGATATCCCGGCTCTGTGGTTTACCAGTTGGGTGATCTAGGGAAAGCAATGAAACCTCTCCGAGTCTCAATTTGCTCATCTGTCAGATGGAGCTAAACAGCTATTCATACCTCAGAGTTTGTGGGGAAAGTTCAATGACACCGTGCATCAGTGCTTGACAAGGGTCTGACAAAGGCAAACGTGGATATATTATTGTTATTATTCCTAATTATTTCTGCCTCCTTTACCCCTCTACTCCCTCCCCATTTCTTCTCATCTTTACTCAACCAAATTCTTTCCTAAATGGTCCCTTTATTTTGCTTGTGGCCCTCGCTTTGTCTGCACTTATTTGGGGCTTCAGGGATCGGGAATGGTTACACTGAGAAGCAGGGTAAGTTTCAGATGTAAATGGTGGAACAGTGGAGGGCTGTTTTTCAATGCCTGCCTCCTGATTTCCAGGTTGGTCTGCTTTGGGTGTTCAAAGTGCTTGTCACCGTCAAGGAGGATGCTCCTCTCAATGCTAGCCGTGCCTCCCTCCGCTGGGGCTTCTTCTTGCCTGGGTGGGGCTACACTCATAGCTTCCTCATCCCAGACCTGTGCCCCATCTTCCTTGGCCTCCAACTGGGGCAGAAAGCTACCTATATGATATTCCAGAATTGGAGTAGGAAGAGCCCTCAAGCCCTCTGTCTGAAAATGGACCGCTTCTACTCTGAACAGCCTGTGCTGTGCCCTTCAGCCTTGGCTGCCCATCCAACCCACGACTTGACCCATATCGCCTGCCTTCAAATCCTGTGTTCTGACCACTGCATCATTTTTTTTTTCTGTAAAAGTAGTGATATGAATGGTCATTTTCCTTTTTAAAATATTATGTCAAAACGGAGGAAAAATGATAACTTTAGGGTATTCATATGAGGACTTCCCTGATAGTTCAGTTGGTAAAGAATCTACCTACAATGCAGGAGACCCTGATTCTATCCCTGGGTCGAGAAGATCCCCTGGAGAAGACATAGGCTACCCACTCCAGTATTCTTGGGCTTCTCTTGTGGCTCAGCTGGTAAAGAAGCCATCTGCAGTGTAGGAGACCTGCGTTCGATCCCTGGGTTGGGAAGATCCTCTGAAGAAGGGAAAGGCTACCCACGCCAGTATTCTGGCCTGGAGAGTTCCATGGACTGTATAGCCCATGGAGTCTCAAAGAGTCGGACACAACTGAGCTACCTTAAAAAAAAATTAGGGTACTCACCCCAAGGAATGCACGGAAATTTTTAGTGACCATTGGGAACTAAAATTCTGGGCTTTACTCCACCAGGACACACAGACATTTACTCCTATGGGATATACTCCATGGAGCTCAATTTGATGGCCAAGACAAGAGAGGTGTCTCTTTATCCAGTTGAATCTGGTTAGATAGATACTCATGTTTCTGTGACTCCTATCATAAAATAAAAATAATAATTAAATAAAAGAAAATCTTTTCTTTCACTCATTTTTTTAATGGTGGAGAATGATTCCAGAGCAATCAATTTAAATGCTGTTCAATCTGCTCTCCAGAGAAAGAATTCAGAGACACTCTGGTCGGATAAATCTTCTCATCTCCTTAAAAACGCCACTTGGGTGGGGCTTAAGCATCTTTGTTCCTTCTCCTCAAGTTGCGAGAGATACATGTCATTTCAAGAAGTATGGAACTAATTGAGGGCTATGTCCAGCTCTTGTAGAGGTGAACAGGGCAGATAAATAAAAACTCCATTGCACATAAATCTTTGCTCCCAACATCAAAGAAAGCAGGATCCTGCTAAGTGTATTTGTATAATGCAGTAATTTATGCAAAAAGCAGCTTTGATAAATGTCCCCTAATTTATTGTCATGTATCTCAAATCAAAGTCAAACATTTACAGCCTGAGCCTGAAGGAAGCCAGGCCTCAGAGAGCCAGAGGGGTTTGAAGTAAAGTAAAGCTACATTGGGCAAAAGGTTAAATGGGATCTGGTTTGAATATTAAGAACTTTCTACAAATGATGGTGAAAGAAAGAGGGGACTAGTTTGGCTTCTAAAACTAAAACAAGGCAGAATTTTTTGTTTTTCCCCAGAGATTTTTCTTCCAAGGACAGACACGATCCAGGCACTGAAATGGTCTTCAGAGAAAAGAATCAAGGGGTGGGTCGGGGGCAGCTGAAGATCCTTTATGTATAATCACAGTAAGACAAAGAAAAAGACTGTCGATCGGATGCTTTAATGCATGCCAAGCACCGTGTTGAGTATTTTGCATTTCTTATCTTGTGGTTTCTATGAAGGGATATTCTTATCATTCTTGTTTTATAGCTGGGGAAACTGAGGCAGCTTCCCCAGGAGGCACTGAGGAGGCAGAAGACTCAGGGAGGTACAGACCCTCTTTCTTTTGTTTTTATAATTTTTTTTTTTTTTGCAGTGGGGTGGGGCTGTGCTTGTCTTATTTGCGGCATGCAAGATCTTCACTGTTTAGTTGCTTTGCAGAATGTGAGATCTTAGTTCCCTGACCAGGGATCGAACCCGCATCCCCTGCCTCTCAAGGTGGATTCTTAACTACTGGACCATGAGACTCTAGACTCTCGTTCTTAGTGGATTGGCTCATCTTCACACACTCTTGATCCAAGGGCACGTGGAGTCACTGAATAGGGAATTTCCTTTAAGGTGAGGGTGCAGGCTTTGAATCCCATCTGTATCACTTTCCAGCTGTGTGATTCTGGGCAAATTCTTTAACCTCTCTGAGCCTCAAAACACCCATCTATTGAACGGACCAAACAGTAGTGCTATCTTAATGTGGATGTCATGAGGGTTAAAAGAGAGAACTCCTGTTGAATGTAGGACGAGGATTGCACCCATGAATGTCATAGTTGCTGGGTACATTCCAGTCCCAGAACATGGATGAGCCCAGGGTCACCCCAGCTAAACCCTAGGAAGCTGTCACAATCCTAAGAGGCTGGGAATGACCGAGCCTTCGTCACCTGATGTTTTAAAAATTTTCGGTCTGAAGGATTCTGCACACCCATGATCCCTGTAAAATAGACTCACAACCCCAGTAGTAGCATCGCCGTAGACAGCAGCTGTTTAAAAGATTTGACTGCCCATCTGGTGACTTGGCGTAGTCCTCAGACTGGTTCCAGGAGACAGGGCTTTGCTCTGTGATTCCACCAGCTGGTAACTGGTATTGCAAACCCATATTCGGATCTCAGCCTTCTGGTTAATAAAATTGAGACAGGGAACGGACTTGTGAAGGGCAGGATGTTCTCCCCATCTGAGGGTTTAGCCTCCAAGGCCTGGATTGTGATGCTGGTTTCTGTCCAGGGCGAGGCCCTTGGCAGTCATAAATCTCAGGGTTCAGGACATGTGTGGGTTTAAGGGGTTTGGGAGCATGTTTGCCATTGACTTGTTGGCTTTGTTCAGTGCCCGTGGCTATGGATGGGGTGGGAGGGCAAGGCGCTTCCCACCCAGATGGTGCCTGTGCAGTTTCACCACTTGACTTTTGAAACATGCAAATGAAGAACTTTTCTTTCACTTCCATTCTTAGCCAGAGCTGGGGAAGTGGGGTGGTGGGGCGGGGCGCAGGAGGGCGGGGAGGAGTGGGATTTGCCTATGCTTTTGAACCACAGTGGATTAGCTCAGAACATCCACTTGAAGACATTCTCACTTTGAGAAGGAAATAGAGCCAAAGGAATCTGGTGCTAGGGTTTGAATTCCAGGAATATCACTCCTTGGTTCTAGGAACCTTAGCTCTATTCCTGACTACTTAGAACCCTACTTTTCTTATCTATAAAATGGGTGTGCGTGCATGCCAAGTTGCTTCAGTAGTGTCTGACTTCTTGCGACCCTATGGACTGTAGTCAGCCAGGTTCCTCTGTCCATGAGATTCTCTAGGCAAGAATACTGGAGTGGGTTGCCATTTTCTTCTCCAGGGGATCTTCCTGACTCAGGGATTGAATGTAAGTCTCCTGCATCTCCTGCTTGGCGGGTGGCTTCTTCACCACTAAGCCACCTGGGAGCAGGCCCCCCTAATTGGGAATGGAAGAGGACTAGATATTTCGCTTTTCTTTTTGGCTTTTGGTTACATTCTTAAGTTCTCTCAGCTGCTCAGAAACCTGTCTTTTTCTAGTTTTAGGCGAAATGTTGCTAAACTTTATGATGCTTTTGAGCAAATTTGAAAATGACACCCTCCCCAGGCAATCACATGGCTTGCCAAGTGGGCTGTGTCTCTGTGCAAAGAAAATGGTTTCCCTTCTCTCTGGGCAGGTGTAGCCTTGCATCGGGCACCCATATGGGTAACCATAGCACGGGCTGGGCTTCAGTCCTCACTCACCCCTCAGGAGGGTCTTTTGCAGTCACCAACCTGCACAACTGTACATGGCAGCCCCGCTACTGGGCCTCCCTCATTCCCTACCATCCCAGAACTTTTAAAGCTGTTGTCATCAAAGTGGGATGAAGCTTCTCAACATGTGAGTCTATTCTGAAACAATATCTCTAAGTATGTTGCTCACTCTGTCAGGTCTGACTCTGCAAATATCCCCAAAGGAGGGTGTGAAAATGGTAAGAGCACCACAGAGGGGCTTGGAAGCAGGAATGGAAAGCAGGACTGGAATGAGGAGAAAGAGCTGGAAAATGTCAGAGAGAAAGCCCAGGCCTGAACTGTGTCTGCTGGGGCCAGCTGCACGGTTTGATCTGGGAACCTTGGAGGGGCTTTGCCCATCAGTAAAGATCTCCAGCTGTCTGCCACGGCCTTCTGGGCAGGCCCAGCATCAAGGGTTTGTGACCTGTGCGCTCTGCTGGAAGGGTTCTGAGCCTGGTTTTAACACTCTGTGGTTACTGTCTTGAAATTTTTAATACTTTTAAATAAAGTGTTAGTCTCTCAGTCATGTCCTGGTTTTTGTGACCTTATGGAATGTAGCCTGCCAGGTTCATCTGTCCATGGGATTTCCCAGGCAAGAATACTGGAGTGAGTTGCCATTTCCTTCTCCAGGGAAAGGGTTGAACCTGGGTCTCCTGCATCGCAGGCAGACAGAGTCTTTCCCATCTGAGCCACCAGGGAAACCCACTTTTCAATAAAAGACTTCACATTTCATTCTGCACTGGGCACTGTGAATTAAATAGCTGGTTCCCCTCTCAGTTTTCTGGGCCTTCTGCAGGGGCGGGGAGTGGGGAGGTGGGGCTGGTGGTTGTTTTAATGGAGAAGCATTTGTTTATCTATGCCGTCATTCAGCCAGTATTTACTGTGTACATACTGTGTGCCAGGGACTTAAGATCTGGCAGTGAACAAATGAGGCAGGGTCCTGACTCTCAGGGAGCTCCCATGCTGTGGGTGCCAGTGGGAAAAGGTCAACAATGGAGTGAGAAAACAGGGCATTGTCAGAGGATGAGGAGGGCATACAGGTCTGAAGCAGGGCAATGCCATGGAGAGGGGCTGGATTAGGCCATGTGAGAAGGCATCTTGGAAGAGTGAAACTTGAGCTGAGATCTGAGTGATGGAATAAGAACCAACCATGCCCTGGGAGTTGGAGGTGGGACCAGGATTTCAAGTCCAAGGAATAGCAAGTGCAAAGGCCCTGAGGTAGGGCAGAGTTCAGGCTACATGGAACCTGTAGGCATAAAAATGGGTTTGGATTTTATTTTAAGTAGCAAGTGCAAAGGCCCTGAGGTAGGACAGAGTTCAGGCTACATGGAACCTGTAGGCATAAAAATGGGTTTGGATTTTATTTTAAGTAGCAAGTGCAAAGGCCCTGAGGTAGGACAGAGTTCAGGCTACATGGAACCTGTAGGCATAAAAATGGGTTTGGATTTTATTTTAAGTAGCAAGTGCAAAGGCCCTGAGGTAGGACAGAGTTCAGGCTACATGGAACCTGTAGGCATAAAAATGGGTTTGGATTTTATTTTAAGTAGCAAGTGCAAAGGCCCTGAGGTAGGACAGAGTTCAGGCTACATGGAACCTGTAGGCATAAAAATGGGTTTGGATTTTATTTTAAGTAGCAAGTGCAAAGGCCCTGAGGTAGGACAGAGTTCAGGCTACATGGAACCTGTAGGCATAAAAATGGGTTTGGATTTTATTTTAAGTAGCAAGTGCAAAGGCCCTGAGGTAGGACAGAGTTCAGGCTACATGGAACCTGTAGGCATAAAAATGGGTTTGGATTTTATTTTAAGTAGCAAGTGCAAAGGCCCTGAGGTAGGACAGAGTTCAGGCTACATGGAACCTGTAGGCATAAAAATGGGTTTGGATTTTATTTTAAGTAGCAAGTGCAAAGGCCCTGAGGTAGGACAGAGTTCAGGCTACATGGAACCTGTAGGCATAAAAATGGGTTTGGATTTTATTTTAAGTAGCAAGTGCAAAGGCCCTGAGGTAGGACAGAGTTCAGGCTACATGGAACCTGTAGGCATAAAAATGGGTTTGGATTTTATTTTAAGTAGCAAGTGCAAAGGCCCTGAGGTAGGACAGAGTTCAGGCTACATGGAACCTGTAGGCATAAAAATGGGTTTGGATTTTATTTTAAGTAGCAAGTGCAAAGGCCCTGAGGTAGGGCAGAGTTCAGGCTACATGGAACCTGTAGGCATAAAAATGGGTTTGGATTTTATTTTAAGTAGCAAGTGCAAAGGCCCTGAGGTAGGACAGAGTTCAGGCTACATGGAACCTGTAGGCATAAAAATGGGTTTGGATTTTATTTTAAGTAGCAAGTGCAAAGGCCCTGAGGTAGGACAGAGTTCAGGCTACATGGAACCTGTAGGCATAAAAATGGGTTTGGATTTTATTTTAAGTAGCAAGTGCAAAGGCCCTGAGGTAGGACAGAGTTCAGGCTACATGGAACCTGTAGGCATAAAAATGGGTTTGGATTTTATTTTAAGTAGCAAGTGCAAAGGCCCTGAGGTAGGACAGAGTTCAGGCTACATGGAACCTGTAGGCATAAAAATGGGTTTGGATTTTATTTTAAGTAGCAAGTGCAAAGGCCCTGAGGTAGGACAGAGTTCAGGCTACATGGAACCTGTAGGCATAAAAATGGGTTTGGATTTTATTTTAAGTAGCAAGTGCAAAGGCCCTGAGGTAGGACAGAGTTCAGGCTACATGGAACCTGTAGGCATAAAAATGGGTTTGGATTTTATTTTAAGTAGCAAGTGCAAAGGCCCTGAGGTAGGACAGAGTTCAGGCTACATGGAACCTGTAGGCATAAAAATGGGTTTGGATTTTATTTTAAGTAGCAAGTGCAAAGGCCCTGAGGTAGGACAGAGTTCAGGCTACATGGAACCTGTAGGCATAAAAATGGGTTTGGATTTTATTTTAAGGCATTAGTGAATATTTTTACAATATTGTATCTGTTTTATGTTTTGCTTTTTGGGCTTGAGACATGTGGGATCCTAGCTCCCTGACCAGGGATCAAATCTGCAACCCCTGCATTGAAAGGCTAAGTCTCAACCACTGGACTGCCAAGGACGTTACCCCAGGGTTTGGACTTTAAATATAAGAGACATTGTGGAGAAGTAACAGAAGTCAGAAAGGGTGATGATAAGTGCCCTTTGTTAAACGGCTTCTTTGCTCCAGGCTCCCTGTAAATACTTATGCTTTTTATCTACCACGTAAATGATACACTATTTCCATTTTCCAGATGAGGAAACTGAGGTCCAGTGACGCAAGGTCACCCAGTTGGTATATAAGAGAGCTGTGGCTAGAAGCGAGATCCGTCTGATTCTGAGGACACTGCCCGCCAGTTCCTCACTGGTAGTCTTGATCAGTGCTGCCTTCTGACCGCCTCTGGGTGGGGCTCTCTGCTGGGGTGATGGTGTTTCCCCAGTGTCTTACGTCCCTTTTCGGGCTGCGAGACCTCTGAGCACCAGCCATAGAGAGGAGAGATGAAGCAGTCTTTCATCACGTCACTGGAGGCTGTGATGAAATTTTATCCTGTGATCACTTAAATAAAGACAGCTGGAAGAAGCTGTTCAGGAGACACAAATAAGAACTTGGTTCAGATGGCTTTGTTCAACACTGTTTTGGCTCTGCCCGGATTCAAGTCCAGAAGAGTGGGAGAGACTAAAACATATTAATTAATTGCAACAGAAACTCTCTTTAATTGCATGCCTTCCTTCAACCCCGTGGTCCAGAAATGGTGAGTTGACTTTTATTTCTGGATGAGCTCCAAAGCCTCTTGATCTATAAGCCTGTCTCAATTAAATTTTAGAACCAACATGATCAGAACATGGTCCTAAACATTGCTGCAGATATAAATATATCTGCCTTCAAAGGCTTTCCAACCTGGTAGAGAGGTCTAGGTGCAGTGGGGTGGGTCTTTCAAGGGAGACTACAGGTGCCATAAGATGTATTAAAAAGGATGCATGGAAGTTTTAAGGATGAGAAAGTTTGCATCCATTTAGTGCAATTAAAAAAATAATTTATTATTATTTTTGGCTGCGTTGGGTCTTTGTTGCTGTGCACAAGCTTTCTCTGGTTGTAGCAAGTGGAGGCTACTCTCTAATTGTGGTGTGTGGGCTTCTCATTGCTGTGGTTTCTCTTGATGTGAAGCACAGGCTCTAGGTTGCTTTAGTAGTTGTGGCTCACACGCTCCAGATCATGGGTTCAGAAATTGTGGTGCACGGGCTTAGTTGCCCCACGGCATGTGGAATATTGATTCCCTGCCCAGGGATCAAACCTGTGTCCCCTGCATTGGCAGACAGATTCTTAACCACTGGACCACCAAGGGAGTCCCTGCTTAGTGGAATTTATTCATGCATGCAAACAAGTAGATGGAACATCCACAAGAACCAGGCACCGGGAATACGGCATTGAGCAAAATGGGATCCCTGCCCTCACGGATCTCACATTCTAGAGAGGGAAAAAGACAAGAAACAGATGAACAAACACGATAATTTCAGTGAAGGAAACAAATAAGAAAGATGATAGAAGGTGAGTGGTGGAGGGTAGGCAACTTGGGATTGCGTAGTTGAGGAGAATCTTTCTCACTGGTGACCTTTGAGTTAAGACCTCAAACATGAACAAAACAGAGAAGTCTTCAAAAAGGAGGCAGCAATGGCATGCTGAAGGATCGCTGTTAATACTTTTGCTTATTTGCCTTCTTGGTTTATTGCACAGTACTTTGATGTATGAGTATATACTATTGTGACAACCTCTCAGAATTACAATGTTACCTAGACCAAGTATGGTGCTTAAGTAGAGGTGATGTGTTGTTGTTCAGTCACTCAGTTGTATATGATGCTTTGTGATGTTATGGACTGCAGCTCACCAGGCTTCCCTGTCTTTCACTAATCTGGAATTTGCTCAAGCTTATGTCTGTTGAGTCGATGATGCCATCTAGCCATCTTCTGTCTCCCCCTTCTCCTTCTGCTCTCAATCTTTCCCAGTATCAGAATCTTTTCCATTAGGTTGGCTCTTCACATCAGGTGGCCAAAGTATTGGAGCTTCAGCTTCAGCATCAGTCCTTCCAATGAATATTTAGGGTTGATTTCCTTCAGGACTGACTGGTTTGATCTCGTTTCTGTCCAAGGGGCTCTCAAGAGCACCACAATTCGAAAGCATTCATTTATCGATGTTCAGCCTTCTGCATGGTCCAACTCTCACATCCATACATGACTACTGGAAAAACCACAGGTTTGACTATATGGACCTTTGTTGGCAAAGTGATGTCTCTGCTTTTTAATATGCTCTCTTTTCTCACAGCTTTTCTTCCAAGGAGCAAATGTCTTTTAATTTCATGGCTGCTATCACCATCCACAGTGATTTTGGAGCTCAAGAAAATAAAGTCTGTAGCTATTTCCATCTTTAACTTGTTCATTTGCCATGAAGTGATGTGTGGTCCAATTTATTTCCTTGGTGCATTGATATCTATTTATATCTAGGGGGTCTATTAACATCTAGGGACTGGTCTTGTTTCTCTTACAGATTCACTGTGTGACCTTAGGTAAGTTCCTTAACCTCTCTGGGCTACTTCCGTGAAAGGGGGCCAGGCAAACTTAAAAACCTCAGCACTTTAAAGGTCAATGAGTCCATGATCTAATAGATCAAAACAACATGTGCTGATGTGTCATTGGGAACACATGGATTTCCCCCACTTTGGCAGAAAATTACATTATCAGATTCTGACCTGGGATAACAGCAGAGATTGTGAGCTGGAGTTGAACTCTCAGCCTTGATCCCCAGTTTGGTCTGCCCAGGAGCTCTGGGGATATGTCTGGCCAGCACCCACATGTGTCTTATATTAGCGTTATTTTCTTAATGGCAGCAGCCCTAAACCCTGCCCATTTTACTATTGAGTTACCCGGCTTAGTTTTAGTATCACTTACACATAAATACCATCTCTGGCTGATGAATCCACTGTTTTGTTTTGACTTTCTTCACCTCCCCCTTCCTTGCACAGGTGTTTATTGCAGTCATCAAAAATAAAGTGAATCAATCATGGTGCTGAGTTTAGACCAACCAAGATACGTTTGAACCTCTGCCTTAAAAAAAGAAGAAAGGAAGGAAAATACAGGTGGCATGCCTTCCCTAATCTGGTGTCTTGTCTACCTGGGATTCATGAAGAAAAATGGAAGACTAGAGGGTAGTGTTGGATGAGTGTGGAAAAAAGATGGAAAGCAAACGGTCAGAGGGAATGGCTGTCTTTGGCTAACGCTGGCTTGGTCTATAGCTGCAGTTTAGAAGGATCTATCATGTCAACTCAGTTATGCCTCTGCTGAGCACTCTCCCCTGGAGACTGACAACTGTGGCCCTCAGTGCCTGGGAGTGGAATGGACCTCCTCCTTTGACTTCAGAACGCAGAGTGCCTTCCTGATCCATACCAGCTTCTGGAAATATTTTATCCTAACTGAGGGTGGTGAGAGAAATTGACACCCTGTGAAACTCTGCCTCCTCAGTGCTTTGCTTCAGCTTCCCCAGTTTTCAGTCCTAAATGGTGTTTTCAGAATCAAGCAGCACCCTGCAGTTTCCTTAACGCACACCCCACCGTCTCCCAGCCCCTCGCACGCTTCAAAAACATTGTCTCAGGTGACCTCTTATGAGTTTCTCTCAGGCTGTGTCTACACTGTCAAGTCCCTCAGTTAATTTGTGAGTTGATCAGAACACAAACTAACCCATTTTAAAACTTTTTGCTCATCTTTGACAAAATATTCATGGTCATAAAAACCCCTAAAGGCCAATCGAATAACCCAAGTCAATGAGATTTTGTTTCTTTGTTTTTAAATTTACAAGCATTATTTTTCTTAATAGTCCCATAACTCAAAAATCCAACCATATATAATATTCAGTGCAAAGTCTTGCTCTACGGCCCTCCATAGTGATCATACCATCCTGAAGGTTTTCTTTCTGCAAATATAAACACACTTGATCTTGTGTCTCCCTTTGTCACACGAAGGCAGCCCCTTAAATACACTGTTCTCCTTTCAGCCGTATCATAGGAAGAATAGCTCTTTTGAAATGATAGTTACCAGGCTGCCACAGTTGTTGCTAGAATCAATGAAATACTCAGGAGGAAAAAAAAAAGACTTTGAAAAAGGATAAAGAAGGCCACATCCTTTCAGGAGAGAAGGGTGAAGGCTTGCCCATCCTTTGAGGGGGGAAAAAAAAAAAAAGAATAGTTATCCAAAAAGTAAAGAGAGAAGCTTCTAGAATTGTAACAACTCAAATGTAGAAGGACCCTTAGGGCACAGTCAAGATGATATTAAGCAAACCTCAGAAAATGATTATGAAATTGGAGAGAAAACCAATGGGGAGGTTAAAAACTAGTGGGTTTTTTTTTCCCCATCTTTTTCTTTCTTTAGGAGGAAGGATAGAGGAGGAGGGGAAAGAGAGGAGAGAGAAAGAAAGAGATCAGTCCAGCACGTGCTCGCATGGAGGGGCCTGCTTGGGGAAGCTGAACAGCTGTTTGATCTCTGTGAAGAGAGCTAAAGTTCCTCAATAAAGCTGAACTGGGAAACCGTGGAACACAGGCTGTCATGTCACACCCAGTCACACCCCATAAGATGACACCCACACATCTGTGCACAACTGTGTATGAAGCGGTATGGATCCAGCCTGTGGATCTGAGATGTTTGACAACTCTGGTGTGTATGCTCACCTAGACCTTTCACTGCATATAAACCTCACAGGTCTGAACAATAAGCCTGAACATCAGGACATGCAGAGGTCTCTGCCTGAGTACAAATCGTCCTGTAAGTGAGAACTCCAAATCCACTCAGGCTTGCCCCGAACAGACGATCTCACTCTCTTAGTATATGGGGCACCCCAATTTACAGACTCCCTCTGCTGCTGAAACTTGCCAATTATTATATCACGAATGAAATACTTAGCAAACCATAGAGTGGAATATTGGGCTTCCAGGTTGTGCTAGTAGTAAAGAATCTGCCTGCCAATGCAGGAGACATAAGAGAGGTGGGTTTACTCCCTGGGTCACGAAGATCCCCTGGAGGAGAGCGTGGCCACCCACTCCAGTGTTCTTGCCTGGAGAATCCCATGGACAGAAGAGCCTGGCAGGCTGTAGCCCGTAGGGTCACAAAGAGTCAGACATGACTGAAGCGACTGACCAAGGACACACAGAGTGGAATATTAGGGTGAATTACTCACGAAATATTTACAACCACTCCTCCTTGTGAAGACTCTGCCTGTCATTCATTTAAGAGACAGAAATCCCAGGAAGACGGATCGCCTCATCCCAAAATGAAAGAGAATTTCTAACAAGGAAATCAAGAAGAGTAAGCCAAATTTTTTATACAGGGAACACAACAGTGAGGCAATTAAAATAAATGTGATTTTCCAGATCAAGAAAGCTGGGCCTGTTCATTGCTCCACGGTACCTCTCCATGTGTCCTGATTTTCCTTGCAGCTGTTTCTGTTTTGTGGTGCAGTTTGACATCCCTGGGGTTTTCTATCTGGAACTGGACATGGAGACTGCCCCTCTCAGAAGCAGGCTGCTTACCCGATGCTGATTCTGTATACAGAGGAGCTTCACCAGCAAGCAATGTGTTTCTAATGAGGAGGGCGTATCTTGCTTCTTCTTCTCAGAGGAGTCTGAGCCCTGGTTTCCACACATTAGAGCATCTTGGAGACCTCAGAGCCCCACGCTCCTTTGGAACTCGTGACCCAAATTCAGAGCAAACAGCTGATCTCTTCTGGGAATGACAAACGCTACCAGTTACCAGAGGCTAACAGGCTTCTTAATATGAATGAAGACTGCTTTTGAATTCTTTCACTTCCTTAGAAAAAGACCACTGGATGTGGAATCTAAAATGTGACACAGATTAACTATCTACGAAACAGAAACAGACTCACTGACATAGAGAAAGGGAGTGAGGAAGGGATGTTTGGGAGTGTGGAATTAATGGATGCAAGCTACTATACATAGGATGGGTAAACAGTAAGATCCTACCATAAAGCACAGCAAACCATATTCAATATTCTGGGATAAACCATAATGGAAAAGAATATGAAAAACTATGTATTTACATGTATAACTGAATCACTTTGCCGTACAGCAGAAATTAACAGAGCACTGTATATCAACCTCAATAAAACAAATTATTTTTATAAAAGAAAAATCAATGGAAAAGCAGTTTCTCTTTGCCTAGCCGTTTGTTGTCTCTCAGACTCCGTAATCACTTTCCGAGCTTGCTTAATACAACATTGATTTGGGTTGGCATTTGATTTGAATTGGCATTTGGGAGTTCTATGACTGGAAAGGGTTGAATATTTGCAGCCTCATATTTCATGTTATATGAGTTAAAAACATCTTGAAGATGTGTATTATTAATGACACAATAAAATCTCATTAGCACATGCGGTTGCTAGATGTGGTTTATCTAACATTAAGCAGAAATTGGCATGTTGAGGGGAGTATCAAGGTTCCGTGATCCCAGACACTGATATTGAACAAGCAGGGGCCAGGAGCAATCCACTATTGATTAGATAGTGCAAGTAATTATATTTACCGAGCCGTTTTATTGGGTGGGGCGAAAGGTGAGCTGGTTCTTCAGAGTGGCGAAAGAGCAATCAACAGAGATGATGTCAGTCAGCGCCCCAGAGCCAGCGCGATTTTCTTGGGCTTTACTCTGGCCTTGCCCTGATCCTGCTCATGATTTAGAGATGCAGCATATGCTGCAAGGTTTCTAGTAGCTGCCTGGGTCCAAATGCTTGTGTGTCCTGGAAGTGTGGGGGTATGTTTTTGAGTTGAGCTAACCTCTTGAATTTTATTCAGTCCTCACCTCCATCCTCCCCTACTACTGCCGTTACCACCACCACCATCACCAGCTCTCCCACCATCGCCAGGACTATCACCAGCATAATCACCACCACCATCACCCATGACCATCACCATCACCACACCATTGCACCACGATGGCCACCATCGCCATTACCATTATCCCCACCGTAACGACCACCACCATCACTAATACCACGGCGATCAGCACCACGGTGGCCACCACCCTACTCATGGGGAAGGAGTGGGTTTTTTGAGTTTGAGGTCATAGGTTTGAACTCCTGCTCTGCCCCTCTGTCCTCCTTCTTGGTTCTGCCATCTGACTGAGAGGTTTGTGATGAGGTACAAATGAGTTAAAATGAGGTCATTCTGTAGACTGCTTGGCACAGAGCAAGCATTCAGTGAATGTGCTATATCTTTGATGAAATATTGTGATTTCTTAGCTTTTTTGTTCCTAATGCAATTTTCTGTCTCAAGGGAGATTAAAGGGTTTGCCTTTCCTTTCCTTCCTTCCTTCTTTCTTTCCCCCATCCCTCTTTTCCTTTCATCCCATATGTTCTTTAGTTCTGTGGCTGAATTGTTTGTGAAACCTTTCATTCATCAGACATGCCATTATCCCAATCTCATCTTTCTCAGCAGAGATAAGTCATCCCAGCCAGAGCCATCCTTGGACCAGCCAGCCCCATCCAATCTGCCAGTTGATTGCATGTGCACAGTCAAGCCCAGGCAAGATCAGCCTAAATTATATTTTATCCTGCACAAAAATAAAGTCTTTTATGGCACTAAGTTTGAGTCTAGTTTGTTACACTGCAATATAGTAGTACTAGATAACTGATACACTCCCCCTAACCCACTCTCTACCCAACATTCAGCATAATATTAACACATAATTCAGATCATGCCTCTGTCCTGCTTTGCACTTGGATAGAAACCCAACTAGAACACATCCTGTGGCTGGGGTGCCAGGATTCTGCTTGGGTCACTGGCTTTGTGTCAAACACCTTTCTGCTGACTTCTTTACCCATCACCCTAGTCTTTCCCACTCTTTGAATTACAAGCATGCTCTCTTATTTCTGGGTGATGTAAATGCTATTCCTTCCACCATGATGCTCTCTCCATCCTCCCCATACCTTCACTCTTCTCACAGCTCACTCCTTCCCTTCCTTCAGATCTTACAGGGGCCTTCTTTGATCTCCTGTCTCAGGCAGGTCTTCCTTGTCTTTCTCACCCTTTCATTTGTTTCCTTCTTAATAATGATCACAATTTACATTTTCTTTAGTTTTTTCCCTAAATGAAAATGGAGGCATCTACCCTCTGTCCCTAGAATCTAAACCCCATGAAGGCAAGAATTTTATCATGTCTAGGTACCTAAGTTATTAGCATTTAACTTAGAATTTGAACCAGAATAGGCATTCGATTTGAATCAGAGTAGGGCTTCCCTTGTGGCTCAGTTGGTAAAGAATCTACCTGCAATGCAGGAGACCTGGGTTTGATCCCTGGGTTAGGAAGATGCCCTGGAGAAAGAATGGCTACCCACTCCAGTATTCTGGCCTGGAAAATTCCATGAACTGTATGGTCCATGGGGTCACAAAGAGTCAGCATTCAATAACCAATTTTTCTATGCCCACCACAGTAATGATGGGGCCTGAAAAATCCCCAGTCAGGTGCTATACACTAAATGCTTTAAATGTATCCACCCAGTTAATCTTCACAACCATTACAATACAGTAGGAACCATTACAATCCCATTCTGTAAATGAGATGAGGCATAAAGAAGTTAAGGACATTGTCCAAAGACACAGAGCTAGAAGTTGGCACTGTCAGGATGTGAAGTGGGCACTCTGGCACCAACATCCGGGTCCATAACTGCCCTGCACCACCCCTGTGTACCACTGTACATCCAATGTACATGTGAAAGTGTAAGTTCTTAAAGGTGCGGTACCCTGTCCTAGGGCCTCCTGGATAGTAATTACAAAGATGTGAAAGCATGGGCGGCTCGGTTCTTCACCGCCAGGGTTTCGTCAGCACCGACGCTAGAGTCAGGACTCCTCGCCTGGCCAGTGCTGCGCTCTCTTTCTAGAAGTCTCTTTCTCAACAAATCCCTTATTGACCTGGCAAACTTCTTTTTTTAAAACTAAACCAGGGAAGTCACTTATTCCTATTTTTTGTAAACATTTTTTGACGTGGACCATTTTTTAAAGTTTTTATTAAATTTGTTACAATATTGCTTCTGTTTTATGTTTTGGATTTTTGGCCATGAGGCATGTGAGGTCTTAGCTCCCTGACCTGGGATCGACCCCACACCCCCTGCATCNTTTTTGTAAACATTTTTTGACGTGGACCATTTTTTAAAGTTTTTATTAAATTTGTTACAATATTGCTTCTGTTTTATGTTTTGGATTTTTGGCCATGAGGCATGTGAGGTCTTAGCTCCCTGACCTGGGATCGACCCCACACCCCCTGCATCGGAAGGTAAAAGGTTAACCTCGGAGCATCAGGGAAGTCCTGTGCCTACCCATTCTTCAGCCTCTGGCTCAGCTATTTCCTTCTCCATGGAGCAGAATTATCTTCCACTCCCTTCTTTGGGCACCCATACCAATCGTTGCAGTACTGACCTCACAGTACTGTGTTGATTCTCTTTCTACCCCAGTAGATAATGAGTGTTTTAAGGTAAAACTCACATCTATCAACCCAAGTATCTGAGTCCTGGAAGGGAGCTTAAAACACCTGATTTGAAAACCAAAACCAAAACCAAAAAAAACAACCCACTGGATTTGATTGATTAAGTGAGGCTCCACTTATGGTGGGTCTGTATTTCTGACCCTAGAGAGCAGATTTTATTTTTTCCTATTAATATGTAAATCATTAGAACAACACCCAGCACCTTAAGTGCTCTGTTTGCTATAATTATATATGTTTATTGCTACTAAAAGTGGAGAAATAAAAAATTTCTTGGTAAATGTGGAAAAAAGCAAACTCTATAAGCAGTCAAATGCTCGAAGGCATGGATGTAGAGAATTTCATCACAGCATGGTGTATAAAAAACAAGAAGAAAAAAATAAGATTCCTTAGTCTGTTTGTGTCCAGTCATGTCTGACCATTTTTTGACCCATAGACAGTACCTCTCCAGGCTCCTCTGTCCTAGGATTCTGCAGGAAAGAATACTGGAGTGGGTTTCCATTTCCTACTCCAGGTGATCTTCCCAACCTAGGGATTGCACCCATGTGTCCTGCGTCTCTTGCTCTGGCCGGCAAATTCTTTACCACTGAGCCACCTGGGAAGCCCTTAGTTTGTTTACTGCTATTAAAATTCCTACTATTCAGGAATTTTAAAAGACAAGGTAATAGCATTAACAAGAAATTCATTTATAGTATTAAATTTAAAGAGCGTGAGATATTTCTCCATCTATTTGTGTCACCTTTGATTTTTTTCAGCAGTGTTTTATAGTTTTCTATGTATAGGTCTTTTGTTTCTTTAGGTAGTTTTATTTCTAAGTATTTTATTCTTTTTGTCACAATGGTGAATGGGATTGTTTCCTTAATTTCTCTTTCTATTTTCTCATAGATGGAGAAATATACCATGTTCATGGATTGGAAGAATCAATATAGTGATAATGAGGATACTACCCAAAGCAAATTACAGAGTCAATGCAATCCCTATCAAGTAACCAATGGCATTTTTCACCAAACTAGAACAAATAATTTCACAATTTGTATGGAAATAGGAAAAACCTTGAACAACTGAAACAATCTTGACAAAAATAGACAATCTCTTCTAGAATAGAACTGGAAGAATCAACCTGCCTAACTTCAGACTACACTACAAAGCTACAGTCATCAAGACAGTATGGTACTGGCACAAAGACAGAAAAATAGGTCAATGGAACAAAATAGAAAGCCCAGAGATAAATCCATGTGCCTATGGACACCTTATCTTTGACAAAGGAGGAAAAGATATACGATGGAGAAAAGACAATCTCTTTAACAAGTTGTACTGGGAAAACTGGTCTGCTTCTGCTGCTGCTGCTGCTAAGTCACTTTAGTCGTGTCCGACTCTGTGTGACCCCATAGACGGCAGCCCACCAGGCTCCGCCATCCCTGGGATTCTCCAGGCAAGAACACCGGAGTGGGTTGCCATTTCCTTCTCCAATGAGTGAAAGTGAAGTCAATCAGTCATGTCTGACTTTTCGCAACCCCATGGACTGCAGCCTACCAGGCTCCTCTGTCCATGGGATTTTCCAGGCAAGATTACTAGAGTGGGTTGCCATTGCCTTCTCCCCAGAAAACTGGTCAACTTTCATAGTTTAAGAATGAAACTAGAACACTTTCTAACATCATACACAAAAAATAAACTCAGAATGGATTAAAGATCTAAATGTAAGACCAGAAACTATAAAACTCCTAGAGGAAACCATAGGCAAAACACTCTCTGTCATAAATCACTGCAAGATCATCTATGACCCACATCCCACAGTAATGGAAATAAAAGTAAAAATAAACAAATGGGAACTAATTAAATTTAAAAGCTTTTGCACAATGAAGGAAACTATAAGCAAGGTGAAAAGACAGACTTCAGAATGGGAGAAAATAATAGCAAACAAAGCAACTGAAAAAGAATTTTTTTAATCTCAAAAATATATAAGCAGCTCATGAAGCTCAATACCAGAAAAATAAATGACCCAATCAAAAAATGGGCCAAAGAACTAAACAGACATTTCTCCAAAGAAGACATACAGATGGCTAATGAACACATGAAAAGATGCTCAACATCATTCATTATCAGAGAAATGCAAATCAAAACCACAATGAGGTACTATCTCACTCTTGTCAGAATGGCTGCTATCAAAAACTCTACAAATAATAAATACTGGAGAGGGTGTGGAGAAAAGGGAACCCTCTTACACTGTTGGTGGGAATGCAAACTAGTATAGCTACTATGGAAAACAGTGTGGAGATTCCTTAAAAAACCGGAAATAGAACTGCCATATGACCCAGCAATCCCACTGCTGGGCATACACATCAATGAAACCAGAATTGAAAGAGACACGTGTACCCTAATGTTCATTGCAGCACCATTTACGATAGCTAGGACATGGAAGCAACCTAGCTGTCCATCAGAAGATGAATAGATAAGAAAGTTGTGGTACATATACAGAATGGAATATTACTCAGCCATTAAAAAGAGTGCATTTGAATCAGTTCTAATGAGGTGGATGAAACTGGAGCCTATTATACAGAGTGAAGTAAGTCAGAAAGAAAAACACAATACAGTATACTAACACATATATATGGAATTAAGAAAGATGTTAGTGATGACCCTATATGTGAGACAGCAAAAGAGACACAGATATAAAGTACAGACTTTTGGACTCTGTGGGAGAAGGCAAGGGTGAGATGATCTGAGAGTATAGCACTGAAACGTGTATATTACCTTATGTGAAATAGATGACCAGTAAAAGTTTGATGCATGAACCAGGGCAGTGGGACAACCCAGAGCGGTGGGATGGGGAGGGAGGTGAGAGGCAGATTTGGGAGGGGGGAAACATGCACACCTGTGGCTGAGTCATGTGAATGTATGGCAAAAACCACCACAATATTGTAAAGTAATTAGCCTCCAATTAAAATTAAAAAAGGCATGGGACTTCCCTGGTGGTCCAGTGGTTAAGACTCCACATTGGTTAAGACTGCACTCTCAGTGCAAGAAGCCAGGGTGTGATCCCTGGTCGAGAACTAGATCCCAGCTGCTGAAGCTAAGAGTTCATATGCTGCAACCAATGATCCTACATGCTGCAGTGAAGATCCCGTTTGTTGCAACTAAGACCTGGAACAGCCAAATAAATAAAAATAAATATTAAAAAAAAATTTTAAAGCATGTTACATAAATAAAACTATGCTATGGATCTTTTTCTCTTTTTTTGCTCTCTTAATGGATAGTGCATAAGGGAACAGAGTCATCTATAGACAAATTCCACAGAAAGAGTTTGAAGGGAAGCAGACCAATTTGAAAGTGAAAGTGAAGTCGCTCAGTTGTGTCTGACTCTTTGTGACCCATGGTCTGTAACCCACCAAGCTCCTCCATCCATGGGATTCTCCAGGCAAGAATACTGGAGTGGGTTGCCATTTCTTTCTCCAAAGCTAATCTCTGGAAGGAGCAAGGTAAGATTACAAGTAATTTCATTCCTTAGAGTATTCTGTCCTCTTTAGAATTCATTTTAACAACAAACAATCATTAGTTTCATAATCATCAAATAAGGCCCTAATAGCAATACAATAATAATTATGTTTTAACATTGCCTAATTATGTTGCTTCCAGGGCTGACTTGTGGTCATGATCAAAAATGCTCCAGACCCCATGAGAAATGTAGCCTAGTACTCCCAAGACTTCCAAAGGGGACAGAAGTGCCTGCTGGTCACAGGACTGGGACTTCCCAGACAGAAGCAATAGGCACGGGGTTGTCTGTCCTTGATAGGAATTCCAAGTTGACTGTCTGAGGGGTGTAGATCTTAAAATCCTCAGTATGGAGTTTCAGCAGGGTCACTGAGTTTACCACTTATAAAACATGTCATTTCTGCTCCTTAATCCGTCTCCCATAGCTGAAGAAATCACATGCTAGAATCATAGGACAAAACAAGGAAATGTTTGCCCATAGTCTATCACCACCATCCCCTGGGTTGTTAGCTGTCTACTCCTTCCCCACGGACCCCTGAAACATGGAGTAAAACATGTCCTTTGGATAGCCTCTTAGCATCAGGTTGTAAAAGAAAAATCAAAATGTTCCTCCATTTTTAATATCCTCACTTTCTCTTTGGCAAATAGAGAGCTTTCCAAAACATAAAATTGATTTGGGTCAAAAAAATTCATTTTTAATCTGCTATGTGGTAGACATTGTAGTATAGGTTGAAAGATGCAGACTTTCATTCATTCATTCATTTTTTTTTTTCAACAGATGAGTGTTGGGCACTTTCATGAGCTGAGCACTGGGCCTGGTGCTGAGGTTACCAGCATGGACAAGAAGATCCTCATAGGAGGAGACAGATCCATGAACAGATCATCTTATTATAACAAATTTCCTCCTTGACATGAAGAAAGGGAGCCACAAAATAAGTGACCCTATGGGCTTCAAGGATAAAAAGTGGTCCCTTTGATATAGGATTGTCACTATCACACAAGGTACCTTTGTGCCAATTAAAGACAGGTTCCCTTTCTCAAGATACTTTCCTTCTGCCTATCAAAAATGTACTGATTTTGCTTGAACAAAACACATTATGGTCATCTGCCAAAAACTGTCATGGCAAATATAGAAATTTACAAATCTTCCCCTTAGATCTGAGCTCTTGTGCAGTACACAACCTGTACAGCTGTACACGTGCTGGCTGTAAGTTAGAGGTGGGAATATGTCTTGTCCTGGCCTAACTGAAAGTCAGGACTGACATTGTGCCATTTGACCTTTTCCTCCCTGTATGGGCTATTGTTAAATAGTTTCTTATGAAAAGAATCATATTTTTACCTCTGTCCCAAAGCTTGGTTTTATTTATCCAGACAGATTCTACTTATGAATGTACAGTCCTGAATTTTGCAGCTCAGATGGACCACGTGAGTTCTTGGCTGGCATGCCAGCCTCAGGAGGGGATCAGAATGGGGACTATTGGAAGGAGAATCAGCAACATCATGAAGGTGGCAGATACTGAACAAAGCCTGGGATGGATAGAGCGACAGTAACAATCCAAATGCTTCTGGCCCAAGAATAAAAATCAAAGACTTCTAGTTCTTAACAGGCCCATGATTTATGGCCTCCCCAGGTTAATCTAGAAATTACCTAGGCATTGATTAACCCTGACTTGTCTAGTCGGTAAATCTCCATCAGCACCTATAAATGAAGCCTGAGCTTGAGAGGCATCTGCCAGAAAGAACCAAGCTGTGACTCAAGCTGTGGTGGAAGTGACCGTGGACAGAAAGCCCTCTTTTTTCCAGGGGACATGCCTTCTCTTCTCCCGAAAAACCAAACTTTTCCCTCAATTCCAACTGGGTCTGGGAGGGGCACGGTCCTCCTTTCCAGACTCTGTAAGCATCACGCTGGGAGCGTGTTCCCCTCGCATCGCCCCTGATGGGAAGAGGAACTCAGATAAAGGAAACAGATACATATCTGTTGTTGGGGAGCTTTGTTTCCACGCATGATATATGGTTCCGGAGGAGGAGCTGCAAAACAAATGATCGCGTCTCCTCACCACCGACAGGTCTTTAGTGGGGCCGATGAGGGAGAAGAGATGCTGACGATTAGCTGTGGCTTCACAATAGGTCCCCGGTGCAGGAAAAGTGTCTGAAGTTTATCTATTGTTAAGTGAGATAATTTATCGTCGCTCAGGGTTAAGGAGCAACTCCAGGCCTTTCCTACTTCGGGAACAGAGGTTTATAAGATGACGCCCAAATTTAGACATTGAGATGCTGCCGGCAGAAATGTCCCTAAAGGCTGATGATGGCTCCTGTGCATTTGAAGCCAAGTCATTCACAGAGTTAATCTGAGGCTCTCCTCGGAAACTATATTTGCTTTCCGAGTGCATGGTGAGTTTTCATCTGGGCTCTGACCAGCTGACAGCTATGCAAGTTTGTAGATACCAGTAATTGAATATAGATAACCTTGATGGTTGACCTCGTCAGAGCCAGACCTGGCTGCTTCCCATTGTTCCTGGTTTTGCCAGTTGATACTAAACTGCTGCTGGATGAATTTATATATTAAGAATTCGTTGCGGTGGGAATTGCTTATCGTTCCCTAGGTCTATCCTGTAAGCGTCTATTTACTTGACGTGGGAAGCTGGGAATAAAAGCCCGTGATTTGACTGTTCGCTGTTAGGGATGGCGAGCGGCATATTGGGAAGCTTTATTAATTTCTAAAAACAAAGGAGGCGGGGGCTACGCTTTTGCTTTATACGAACTGTGGAGATAGACTCATCTCGCAGAGGGGCTTGTGGCTCTCTGAAGTTGGTTCCTAGCCATCTTTTCAGCCTCCAATTTTGCTTAAAAGCAGAGTTTGAAGTGTGCTCAGCATTGTCACCAGTGTGATACCCTCGTACTTTAAGGGAAACGTTGGAAGAGGTTCAGAGTTGATGGCTTATTAGGCGAAAGGCTTTAAGAAGCCTCTGAGAGGGCAAGGTGGCCTGGGGAGGGGAAGGCAGGACACAGGACCAGATATAGAGGTGGGTAGAGTTAGGCTAAGTGTTCATATTAGGCTTCTTGGCTATTTAAACCAACCATAGTCAGGGGAAGGTAACAGGGGGGGCACTCTCCACGGTGGGCTCTGTAGCCCTGAGTATTTTCTTCTTTATATTTTTCTGACTTATTGAAATGTCAACAGAGAACATGGATCACTTTTTGCCCTCAGAAAATAAAAAAGATGAAACTGTTGAGGTTTTTTGTTTTGTTTTTTTTTTTCTCTAGAAATCATGTTATCCTGCCTTCTGGAAGCTGATCTGTATTTCTCCGGCTCTCCCTCCTTGGGCTTTGAACTTCACGGCTGGTGCAGGGGCCATTAAGAAAGGCCAGAGTCTGTGTCCCTGTTAGAGTTTGGGGTCAAAGGGCGACACCATGGACAGGCGAGGTGGAGGGACAAACGTGGCCCAGGGAGCCCTCGCCGAATGCAGGGCATCTTGGCGGCTAACGACTTGGGGTGGAGTCGGGGGGTCTTGGCTTTGGAATCAGGGCGGGTGGGAACTCCGGAGGCCTGGCTGCCAAGCAACTGTGTGTCACCGCTCAGCTGAGGGGATCAGCCTTTGATGCTTTGAACATCAGAACATCAGAGCTGTTCTTCATCCTGAGAAGGAAGGTTCGGGTTAGTCAGCCAGGGCAAATAGCTCAAGGGAAATTTCCCTTTCCCTTTGTCGGGCCCCCTGCTTTCATGTGCTGGGACTCTACATCCTGACTACCACACGGGGAGAAGAAGGCTCGCTGGACTCCAGCGTGTGCAGCCCAGTTTGGGGCTGAGTGGGGAGGAGGTGACCACCTTGGTGCTGGAAGCCCATACGGGGAGCAGTGACACGGACCGAGCCGGGAGGAAGGGTGGCTGCAGGCCTGAAATGACCCCTCCGTGAGGCCATCTGCTGTCCCTGTAGCCAGCGTCACCGTGGGGAGACAGGCAGGGGAATTTTTCTACCTGGGCCAGTCCAACCGGTCTGTCTTCCCTTCCCAACAAGGACGGCCCTGTTTGTGACTCTGCTGCTCTGGGCTTGTTTATCTTGGACAGAAGGGAGTGAGGGCATGTGAGGATGCTCCAGCCAGTGACTTCCAGCATCACCTGTAGTGCACAGAGCCAGAAGTATGGGCTTGAACCCAACTCTGCTCCCTATTTATTAGCTCTCTTACCCTGAGCAATGATCGCCTCACTCTCTGGCTTAGTTTCCTCCTCTGTAAAATGGGTTTGGTATCTGTAGTGACCCTCTGGGATTGCTGTAGACAACCAGCAGGGTTAATATGCCCTCATTGCTCTCGGCTCAGCCCGGCACTAAAAAGGACTCCACAAACACCAGCTCACACTGAAAACATGCATTTGATGTTCATTTGAACACAGTCCAGAAATCCTCAATATTTTAAAAGCACCTTCAAGGGAGGACTGCTTCTTCCATCAGTGGAAATAATGTTTATTAAGCAAAATCCCAGTTTCAAAAAAATTAATGCAGCTCAGCCAACGTCACCAACCCAAATATGTGTTGAACCCTTCGTAGTTCTGAGGACTCTGCTCCTTTTATGGAAATGATCGCCACTGGACCCTGTTCTTGAGAGCCCCAAATCCCCAAAGTAAGGCAAGGTCTGGGGGCAGCTGGGAGTGTTGGTTCAGGTTGGATATGGAGAAGGGGGAATAAGAATGAAGTCAATGATGAGAACCGAACCAGAGATTGAAGGTTCTTTCCATCCAGGGAGAAAGTGATGGGCAGAGGAGGATGTGGGCCGGGCGGGAGGAGCCACCCTGGGGTTCAGGCAGACCACAGTCTGCAATCGAAGAGGTCTGGTGAGGACAGGGGAAGTAACAGGGCAGCTGCTGAGATGGGTTTGACCTTGGGCTTGAAACAGTTTACCCTAGAGCCTGCTTGAATAGTACTGGTGAAATCTGGAGGTCTCACGTAGTTGCAGGAACTCATTCCAGCATGTTGGGCGACAGCAGACATCCAAGGCTGGCGCGAGGAGTGGTAGGAAATGTAAGACCGTCACAAGGGACCTCAGCCTTTTGCTCTTGAGAGCCCAGCATGGCAGCAGGATGTGGGCTCTAAGACCCACATCCCAAGCACTGTGGCAGGAAGCGTCTAAAAAGTCTCTATCCCTGGGAGCTCTAGAGATATTCAGGTGAGAATGAAAATCCTCTACTTTCCACCTGAGTTGTCCAGTTCATCCATCAACCGTATTTATCAGATACCCACTACGGGGAAAGACTTGTGCCAGGATCTAGGAATAATTTTCTCTAGAGCTAGAATTTTCTCCAGTCTTATACCGAAAGATTTAGGATATCAGAATCAGGGGTGAAGGGCCTTCCCTGGGGGTCCAGTGGTTAAGACTTCACCTTCCAATACATGGGGTGCTGATATGATCCCTGGTCTACGCACTAAGGTCCCACATGCCTTGAGACCAAAAAACAAAACATAAAACAGAAGCAATATTATAACAAATTCAATGAAGACTTTAAAAATGGCTCATCAAAAAAAAAAATCTTTAAAAATATTAAGAATGGGGGAAACTGGTAAAAATGCAGATTCTAGGGCCTCCTTCACCCAAGAGATTCTGATCGAAAGAGTTGAGCCTAGTCATTTGCATTTTGAACAAGTATTTGCCTGGCTTCTCAGGTGGCTCAGTGGTAAAAGAGTCTACCTGCCAATGCAGGAGATGCTGGTTCAATCCCTGGGTCAGGAAGATCCCCTGGAGAAGAAAATGGCAACTCACTTCAGTATTCTTGCTTGAGAAATCCCATGGACAGAGGAGCCTGGTGGGCTATAGTCCATGGGGTCATGAAAAGTCAGACACAACTGAGTGATTGACACACTCATATGCACAGGTTTTGCCTACTGAGGCCAGTGAGTCTTGGTGTGTCTGTCTGTCCATCTGTTTAGCCCTCATTTACCAAACACCTGCAAGGTGCCAAGCACTGGGTGGGGCGCTGGGGACTGGTAAAAGGCGGGGCCCTTGTCGGCAAGTCATTTGTGGCGATTGGGAAGGGTTGAGCTCAATAACCATAGCAGTTCCTACCATTTCAAATGTTAGAATCTTATAAAAGGATGCTTTTTAAAAAACCTCAAACAAGAGATAGAAATATTCTCTGTTCACTAGCCTATTAGATCCAGTGTTCAATAGAGTTTATAATGGACAAAACAACTTACTATGAACAGGGCAGTTTTCTCAGTGCTCTGCATATTTTGTTTAGATGCTAGTCTTTGCAGGCACAAACAGAGACACAGATGTAGAGAACAAATGTATAGAAACCAAGGGGGAAAAACAGATTAAGGGGATGAATTAGGAGACTGAGATTGACATATATACACTATTGACATTGCATATAAAATTGATAACTAATGAGAACCTGCTGCAGAGCTCGGGGAACTCTGCTCAATGCTCTATGGTGGCCTAAACGGGAAGGAAATCCAAAAAAGAGGAGATAGCACCAAAGAATTGACATTTTTGAACTCTGGTGTTGGAGAAGACTCTTGAGAATCCCTTGGACTGTAACAAGATCAAACCAGTCCATCCTAAAGGAAATCAGTCCTGAATATTCATTGGAAGGACTGATGCTAAAGCTGAGACTCCAATACTTTGGCCACCTGATGCAAAGAACTGACTCATTGGAAAAGACCCTGATGCTGGGAAAGATTGAAGGCAGGAGGAGAAGGGGATGACAGAGGATGAGATGGTTGGATGGCAAGACTGACTGGATGGACGTGAGTTTGAGCAAGCTCTGGGAGTTGGTGATGGACAGGGAGGCCTGGTGTACTATAGTCCATGGGGTTGCAAAGAGTCAGACACGACTGAGTGACTGAACTGAACTGAACTGATATATGTATATGTGTATATATATATATATACTTATAATTCACCCTGTTGTTCAGTAGAAACACAACATTGTGAAGCAACTATGCTCTGATAAAAATTAATTTAAAACAACAGTTTTTGCAAAAACTTTGCAAGACTGGTGTTATAAGCACTCCCATTTTATAGGTGAGAAAAATGAGACATAGGAAGGTTCACTTAGCAAGCTCTCACAGGTAGGAAGTGGGAAGTTACATAATCTGACCCTAGGCAGTCTAAATCCATAGCTGGTACACTTAACTATCTCACTGCTTCCTATCAACATGCTATTGCTAAAGTTTTGAGGCTGAAAAATGCTATCATACAAGTAGTTATTTTGACTTTGGAGCTATACCACCAAAGGAGAAAAGATGCTGTGCCTTGATTTTGAAAGAACTTAGAGCATCTTTACGTCTTGGAAACCAACGTGGGAATGGGGGTGGTGGGGACTGAGAGACAGAGGCTTAACGTCACAAATAGCAAGTCCAAAAGTTTAGTTTCACAAACAGCCTAAAGCCTCAAACTTGAAAAATGCATTTGGATGAGCAAAACTGGAAGACTTTGATCATATCAAAATACTGGCAAGCATGTGAGCAAACAGCCCCTCCTATACATTGCTGGTAGCTGTCTAAGTTGGTTTAACCATCTTGGAGGGTGATTTGGCAATATCTAGAAAAATATCAAGAGTGGATCACTAGTGATTGTGCAGATCCATTTCTAAATATGTCCATGTATGCCCAAGGAGATGGAAGCAATGTTGTTAAAACTGGAAAAACTGGGACAACCTAAATATCTACCAATAAGGAGTATGGGTGAAAAAAGAGCTTCAACTCGAGGAACTCTTCCTACAAGATCTCAGCTTTTTATTTCAAACCCATGGCTTGGGAAATGCTTTCTAGTACTAGGTGACTGTGTATCCTAATGGTTAGAAACGTCAGCTCCCAGACTGCCTGCCATGAGTCTTAGTTCCTTCCTTTACTCTTTAGGCCGTCTTCTTGAGCTCTTCATGCCTTAGTCTCCTCCTCCATGAAATGGGAGTGACATAATAGCACCTTGCTCATAGGACTGCTATGAAGATTTCGATCATTCATGCAAGTGAATCTCCTAGAATCGTGTATGTTAATCAAGTGTTTGTTGCATAGCATTGCTGCACAGTCAGTCCTAATAAATGTGGGATGAGACGATGGTGATTAGCTATGGTGTAGATCTGTCTCATATGTTCACTGGAAAAGTAAAGCAAACAACAAACAATACAGCTCAGGGAAATGAACTTGGTTGGTATGAGCCAAGTAGAAGATTGGACCCTTACTTACAAACTGGATAAGATCATCTTGTAGTCTGAAAAATGGGGAGAGAAATGAACTGGTGGCCTCTTACACAGAGGAAAGGGTAATAAAGAAACAGGGTCTTTCCATAGGAACCAGATTTTAAGGGTTGAGCACAGAGGCACTGGCACTTATTTACGGGTAAAATATGGTGGCCGTACATTCACATGGCCAAAGTGAAACGAACAGAAGCTTACTCCCCTGGGGGCAGAGATGGTGTCACAGACAGCCTTCCATTCTGGCTGCAATGCCAATCTTTTTTGTCATCCTGAAAGTCTGAAACATTGTTCAGGATTTTCCCACAGTGAAGGAAAATGTTTTTATTCCAGTTCCCAGTGAATCTGCTGGATCCAACAGAAATGTTGCTGCTTCCACCAGCGTCGGTGAACACCAGGAGCCAGAGGTGATCTCATTCTCAGTGACCCGGTGACTTCTCTCAGCAGCAGCCTGGCTTACTGATCCTTGGGGCCCCTGAGAACCCAGCAAGGGGATTTCTAGATATGTAGCAATTATTGCTAAATAAAGAGACAATTTAATGTCTCTCCTGAAACACACGAGCACTTTGCAGTGAGGAAATGGCATTTGATTTTGCCAGAAATTTGCCCTGGTTTCCTCTTCCGTGTTAAATGAAAGATCCTTCAGAATCTTAGAGGGCTATCACACCTCTAGTTCCAGCACCAAGGCCTCTGCTCTGTCAGGAAGCAATTTTCATTTCAGTGAAAGATGTAAGAGGCACGTCCCAAACTGCAGAGGAATAATCCTGTGGCATCTGCAGAAATTCCAAAGCAGCCACTGGGCTCTGTTTACCAACACAATTAAACTTCGACCGTTCCCAGTTGCAGTACAAATACAATCTTATCTATTTCATGTCAGCCGATTAAGTCATTGGGGCTGGAGAACGACAAACAGATATTAATAACCAACCTCTAAGTGAGTTATTTGAGTGGAGTGGAATTTCGTGGAGGGTTCTTAGGACGTAAAGGCGGAAAAGTTCACACCTTCCTGACACCGCTATAAAACACGGCAACATTACAACTTTTCAACCATATCTAAAAGGCCAATTTAGGTTTATTCCCATCCAAGTTTATGGCCATGGTTCAGCAGGTGTAAACCAGTAATAGCTGCAGTCCGGCTCTGGGTGGATGCCAGCACAGATGTGTTCAGTCAAATGACTAATTGAAAACCTCAGACAAAATCAGCAGCCTGGCCATTTTGCTTGCATAATAAAACAGGGCTGATAAAGGCTGTGGAGAAAAAAAATCCACCCATCTCATCAGCAGTGCCATTAACAATCATGAGTAAAGATGAAAACAACGCATGGTTTATTCTGCAAATGAAGGCATAGAACTCGATGGTTTCCCAGGGGCCCATTACCCATTTTAATAATACATCAAGGAGCCTGAGCAAACAGTTTGTCTGTGCAAACCAAACAGAGTAAACTATTTACAGTTACCGCATACAGAGACAACTCCCAGCTCTCGGAATTTAACAAATTTATAAAGGTACATAACATGATAGCTATTAGCAAAATTAAAAGAGAACCATTACAGACTTACAGTCTGCTGTGCTCACTCACCAGTCAAGAAGGAATGCCAAGACCAACTTCCAGTTCACAAGAATTCCACCCCCATCTCTCTCTCTTTTTTTTTCCCTCTCCTCCAAGAGAGCAGCCCGGCTTGGACTCAAATTATGTGCATGAATAATAAAATACCATCTAATTAAAAACTGTAGTTAAATATGCAAAAATTAATGGTAATGAGGTTGTGCAATGCCTCTGAGTATAAGCACTCTCTGAATTACTCACAAGAGTTCCTTTACTTGACCTAAACAGGGGATAACAGAGGCGACTTTGAACACGGTGGGTCCTGGCACCCCATGGTGCCCCACGATGTCTCAGCCATGCTCACGATCAGGACAGCGAATGGTCAACCTGGGTGGAAGATGGCCAACCCAGCCACAGCATTTTTCTGGTTCTTGGATATACAAAAGGCTGGGTGGAGGAGGGAGGCAGGGCAGGAGCTTTTTTATCTCAAAGTAAGAAGGATCTTCTCACAAAAGGCTGATGGCTGGACAAACAGTTGCCTGGTGATAAGAGACAGGTAGACAGGTCTCTCTGGAGGTTCATTTATTTCCCCACAAGTTGTCCAGAGCCTTCTAACCTTCCCAGTCACCAGTGCAAAACTCTACCCACTCTCCGGATTGTACCACATCCTCTTAGGAGAGCACGCACATGCCAGCACCTTTGCCTGGGACAACAGCGGCTACCAGAAACTTCTCCCTAGAACAACCCACCTTCTTCCCTTGCACTCTTAGGAGCCTTCACTGTGTTGCTAGCACAAGCTCCTGGCACATTCTCCTGAGCCCTGCTTCAAGAGGATGCTGGTCTTCTTATTGGTTTCTTAACTATTAATTTACTCTCTTATTTTTGCGCTGGGTCTTTTTTGCTGCGAGCAGGCTTTCTCTGGTTGTGGAGAGCCCTGGCTACTCTTCGTTGCCGGAAGATTTAAGAAGGCTCAGCCTGCCCGCCTTTGCACATCTGCCATGTTAAACACTAGAAACTTTTACCACCGTGTTTCCACCATTAAACCTTGGCAGCTGACAGAGCAGGTCAGCGAGACACTGTGAGATTCTAACCGAAGCCTACGGGCGGCGGGCTGCTCATCGCGGTGGTTTCTCTTGATGTGGAGTGCAGGCGCTAGAGCGGCGGGCTTCAGCGTCGTGGCACACGGGCTCAGAACTGTGGCTCCCGGGCCCTAGAGCTCTCGATTCCAGCAGCTGTCATGCGTGGGCTTTGGTTACTCCGTGGCACGTGGGATCTTCCTGGACCAGGGAATGAATCCATGTCTCCTGCACTGGCCGGTGGATTCTTGTCCACTGTACCACCAGGGAAGTCCTCTTTGTTGGCTTCTGAGTCCTCTTGGCCCTTCATTATGCTTTGGGGACTGAGTCAGCTTCCTGAACGCATGCCCTGACATTTGTTTTAGTCACAGGAATCTAATCTCATACATCACCTCTGCTTAGAGCTTCTGAATTTCGACCCCTCCAATTTCTGACTTTCCACTGCTTTGAGGCTGGTGACTCTGCCTGAGGACAGTTGATGAGATGCTGAATGCCAGCAACCCTTTAAGAGAAGAATGTGATCTTGGTATGGTAGACGATTTCAGACTCACTCAATACGATTCCTCCATTTGCCTTTTCATCTATTGAAATTGAGTCTGACATGCTGGAAAGTAAGCATTCCATTTGGAGGGATTTCTCATTCAGATGAATTTGATGGAAAACTTGTCTCTCAGCACCTTTTTGAAGATGTCTTTGCTGCCCTGCTTAGGCTAAGGGGTTTTTTGTCTAGTCAGTAAGCATCTAAGCTAACTGACGTGTTCTCAACAGCCTTCTGCATCAGCTATGCAGGATTGTTGTGATGTTGGCAGAATGGGAATTCTGTTCATCGCTAACGGACCCAAGCTTCCCAGGTGACTCAATGGTAAAGAATCCGCCTACCAATGCAGGAGGCGTAGGAGACACAGGTTCGATCCCTGGGTCAGGAAGATCCCCTGGAGGAGTAAAGGACAACTCATTCCAGTATTCTTGCCTGGGAAATCCCATGGACAGAGGAGCCTGGCAGGCTATAGTCCATGGGGTTGCAAAGAGTGAGACATGACTGAGCAGGCATGCACATGCAAGTGACCTGAACCAGTTCTGAGCTTTGTGCTATGTTTGGGGCTTATGAGAAAATGGTAAACTTGATTTATCTTTCCCCTCTTTTGTTTCTTTGTCTTGTTGCAAAAGTCTAGNGAGACATGACTGAGCAGGCATGCACATGCAAGTGACCTGAACCAGTTCTGAGCTTTGTGCTATGTTTGGGGCTTATGAGAAAATGGTAAACTTGATTTATCTTTCCCCTCTTTTGTTTCTTTGTCTTGTTGCAAAAGTCTAGATTTCACCCTTCCTGTCACAGATTCTAGCCGATCTGCTCTGTTGGCTGCCAAGGTTTAATGGTGGAAACACGGTTGTAAAAATTTCTAGTGTTTAACATGGCAAATGTACAAAGGTGGGCAAGCTGAAACTTCTTGAAATCCTCAGATGAATCACACTTGAGTCTGTTGTTTTGAAAAGGCTTGGTGTCTAAGATGTATGTTCCTTATTGATCGGTAGATTGATTGCTTTGTCACTTACATCTCCAAATCGGTTGTATTTGTTTAAGTGTACAACCTCTTTGTTGCAGTGCAAAAATGCAACTCGCAAAGAGTTGGACACGACTGAGTGACTGAACTGAACTGAACAACCTCTAATCTCATTCAAGCTGGATCTTTGCTGCCTGCAAGTTGTTTGGCCTTCGGCATGTTCCCTCACCTTTCTGAGCTTCAATTTACTCATTTATAAATAAAGATAATTATAATTTCTCTCTTACAGGGTTCTTGTGTTGATTACGTGAGATAGTAGACATAAAGCACTTATCACAATACTAATCTCATGATCAACTAGTCCATGAACAATAGTAGCTATACTATATAATATCAACAGCAATGACAACAACAAAGAAGAATTACTAGAGCTGACTTTCTAGAAAATCACTTAAATCAGTATAGGGAAAACAGAAATATAAAACTAGGGGTCAAGAAGCTTAGAGACAAAAGGAGAAAGAGATATGCTGGGAATAAGCATAATAAATTATCAAAGCATTTTACTGTTTTTGAAGCACAATTACCCAAAGTAACAGTTAAGATACTCCTGATGGCTATTAATAGCTTACAAGTATAGGACATTTGCTGTTGTATATAGTAAGAAGACCAGAGATTTCCAGAGTGCAGTGTCAGCAATTCCTTGATATCAGGATTGGCTTCCCTGCATATCTCTTAGTTTCCCCTCATGGTTCTAAGATGGCTGGCCCAGCTCCAGCTCTTACATCCCCATCAAACCTTGTCCGAAAGAAAGAAGGCTTGAGGGCAGGGCACCAGGTTGATTTTCTCCTTATTCATCTCTCTTGGAGGAAATCTTTTCCTAACCTTCCCAGCAAGCTTCTCATTATAACTCATTCACCATGCTGGGTCACAAGTTCATCTCTAAGACAACCTCAGGGAAAGGAGAACGGGATTACTATAGTTGGCAGTGACTATTGATGGCTCAACATTGGGCTTCCTTTGTGTCTCAGCTGGTAAAGAATCCACCTGAAATGCGGGAGACCTGGGTTTGGTCCCTGGTTTGGGAAGATCCCCTGGAGAAGGGAAAGGCTATCTACTCCAATATTCCAGCCTGGAGAATTCTAAGGGCTGTATAGGTCATGGGATTGCAAAGAGTCGGACACAACTGCATGGCTTTCACTTTTCATTGATGGCTCATTCACTAGAATTAGGTTTACATTTCCTGAGCATATTACCATTGGAAACTCAGAATAATACAAGATTTCTGCTATCAAGTGAAAAAGTGGGGAATGACTGATAAGTAGGCAACCAAGAATGCCTGTCCAACCTTGGAGTGGCCGATATTATTGTTATCATTGGACAGATATGGAAACTGAGGCTTAGATAGGTTAAGTACGATTTTCAAGGCACATGCAACTTATAAGTGATAGAACTAGGTATGGAAGCCAGATCTTTAGGCTCCTGATTTAGTGTTCATTTCACTGCATTCAGCTGTAAGGTGATATGAAACGTGAAACTCCAGGCTTACTGGGCAGATGGCAAAAGAGCCAAGGAGAAGGACTTTGTAGTTCATCTCAGAATCTGATCAATAGGAGCCATATATGTTTATGTGGAGAGAAGCATTTTTCCTGGTATTAAATTCTTGGAGAAATTTATTGCGTAGATTCTTACATAACAGACATAATAGCATAATGGATAATGTAAAAATGATAACTGGCAAATGCTCTCCCATTATGAAAAAGAGCAGTGGTGTTTAACATTTTGTTTTCTGTTAAGATATGTATGAAATCATGCTTTCATGGGTGGATTCAGGTTTTGACTAGTAATCTTAAAAAAAATTGGCAGAGAATTTAGTCTCTATAGTAATGGAACAGATCAAGACTAATAATAGTACACTGGGAACAATTACTCAGTACATTTTTTTGGCAATGATAACCTGGAATTTGGGTTATGTGCAATTCCTGATATACTATAACCACATCCTTTCCTCTCTTGCTCAAAAAGGCAAATGAGTCAGTGAGACTGTTCTATGGATTACTATGAACCAACTTTTATTTATATATGAAGGAGTCAATCACTTGGAAGATTTCATCAGCTATTATTAGTTTAATTGTTGTGCCTTATTGCACATACTGCAATCACAAAGCAGACACAAAGCCTCCAATTCCAACTTAATATTCAGAAGAACAGTGAGCAAATTCACCTCTATAAGGAGGTGTTTAATTAAAGAGAAAACTCTGACATTTCCTGATGTTTGCCAACTCATTGTTCTTTACAATTATCTTAAATAAATTTGCGCACTGTCTCACTAGCTGGAACTTATTCTACTGGAGAAGGAGAGTCGTTCACTTTCTCTCTGGCTAATGTTCAAAAGTGCCCTGTAATTGCCTGCAGTTATTACCACTGACCCACTTCTCTCTGTTAGCTCAGCTGGTAAAGAATCTGCCTGCAATGCAAAACACCCGGGTTCGATCCCTGGGTCAGGAAGATCCCCTGGAGAAGAGAACAGCCACCCACCAATATCCTGGCCTGAAGAATTCCATGGACTATATAGTCCACGGGGTCGCAAAGAGTTTCATCTCTCCAAGTCCATTCAACCTTCTACTCACCCATTTAGAGAGAGGTTGGCCTGTGTGCAGGGAGCACCCAGAGAAGCCAGAGCCCCCTACAGTCACCACTGAGATGCCTTTGTTTGGCCAGCTCTCTTCATTGTCCGGAAGAGCTTCTCACCTCCAGGTACAATGTGGCTCAGTGATTTAGCCCATCAGTGATCACAGACCTAACCTTATTTTAGAGAATATGCTCCTATATTTGTTCATTAGAGAGAGAGGAAATAAAGCCCTTTCTGCATTGGAAATGGCATCCTCTGCAGTAAAGTGTTGTCAGTCTGGTGATGGAAGCACAAAGTAATGGCTTTAATTTCTGGTTTTAAAAATAATGTCTATTTTATTTATGGTTGAAGATGTTGTTTATAAGCAAGTTAAGAGAGATGTCTTATTGATTAAGGGGAACCCCTTAGGCTGAGAAATTAGAATTTTCAAAAAAGTATACCAAAACATGAGAGAATAGATTGATTAAAAAGGGGAAAGATACAAGGAACTTTATCCAACTATCTTATAATTATTTATTGAGCACTGACTGTGTACTTGGTACTCAGTTCAGTCTTGTAGGGGACATGGAGTGGAGTAAGATCTGGCACTTAGCACTTGCCCTGATGCAGGCCAGGTGAGGATTGGGACAAACTTGAGACGCCATGCCCCACAAGGGGTAGACAGTAACTCAATCAACTTCCATGATGATATTCAGATGATGAAGTCTGACCCATTGTACCTAGATCATCCTACTTCATAAGACTAATTGGAAATCAAAAGTGTTATGTCAACTCTCTACCTTTCACTGCTAACTTTCTTTAAAGAAAATAAACACTATGAGGGAAAAAAGACATGTCAGTTTGCTGTTTCCCCTCAATTGGTTTGTTTGTTTGGCAGCCTAAAAAGTCAGCTCTTAATGGTATTCATTTTCTATCCATTTTGTCTTGTGAAAAAATTAATTACACTATGTCAGACAAAAATACCTTTGGGTCTTTAAGTACTTTCCCCCCCCTCTCTCTTTTAAGATGAAAGTACTTCTGCCTAATTGACTGGCATCTGCCATTGTGAGATGGTAGCTCTCATGAGAGGTGCTGAGAGGTGGTGTGAGGGCTGTCCGCACCTTTCAACTTGATTTTGGCCACTGTTTAAAAATGACTTTTCTTCCCATCACATAAGAGTGAGCCTAGTGGCTGAAACCTGATGACAGAGAAGGATGAGAGGATAGAAGTAAGAGACAGGGTGAGAGAAAGTAGGATTACTAAAGGGCAGGGAATGTACAAAAGATTGAGACTGAAATAGCAAACTCACTTCTTTTCTCATTCATGCACTTATTTAATTCCTAGATATTTACTGAGCATCTACTATGTGTCCATCTTTATTTTAGACATGGATATATTGGGTAAATGGGACAGAAAAGTCTCTGCTTTCATGACACCTACATTCCAGGGGTGTGGAAGGGGTAGTATATGAACAAGTAAACAAATAGAGTCATTTGAAATAGTAGTAAATGCTAATAAAGAAAATAAAATAGAGTACTGAGATATGGCTAGAGGTTACATTAGTGGGAGTGACCAGGGAAGACTCTGTGAGAAGAAGTTTGAGCTGAAATTTGAACAATGATAAGAAAACTCTGCAGAGATATGTAGGGAAGTGGTAATGGATAAACCTAAATGACAGATTGAGTCAGTTAGTCCCATTTTTGGCCTTTTATCTGCTCTGTTTGGTTAAAAAAATGATAATGTCTCCATTTGGTATCAGTATCTCTTTGTTGTTTATTTATATTTTATTGAANGGAAGTGGTAATGGATAAACCTAAATGACAGATTGAGTCAGTTAGTCCCATTTTTGGCCTTTTATCTGCTCTGTTTGGTTAAAAAAATGATAATGTCTCCATTTGGTATCAGTATCTCTTTGTTGTTTATTTATATTTTATTGAAGTGTAGTTGGTTTACAATATTGTGTTAATGTCAGGTGTACCCTGCCCTCTTTCAACTTTGGTAGAAAAGGAGAGTTTGTTTTCTGTATCTGTAAGTCTATTTCTGTTTTGTAAATTTGTTCATTTGTATCACTTTTTAGATTCTACTTGTAAATGATATCATATGATATTTGTCTTTCTCTGTCTGACTTACCTCACTTAATATGATAATATCGAGGTTCATTGAAGTTGCTGCAAATGGCATTATTTCATTTTTCTGTGGTATTATGGTATTATCATATCTCTTTCTAATTCATATGTCTTTCTATTAGTAACATTTTTCTAACACTAGATAGCTTGCCTTTTCAACAAAGAGAAAGCAGACCTCAAACCCCAAATCTTTAGCAAGCAATAGTATCTTGCTAGAATTAATAGTATTACTCTATTTGTTCTTTATTTATTTTTATAATTTCTTTCCAGCTGGCCATTTTGCAATAGTGATATAAGTCTCTTTTTGAAAGAATGTAGTTAAACAAAAAGAATGAATCAAATACACAATCAAATTTAAACAGTAGAGTAGTACTTTCCAGAATGAAGATAAGGTACTTTTCTTCCCTCTTCTGTTGCATGAATCTATAATATCTGTAAGAAGGAGAAACCCAAAGAGTTTGCATCTATACTGAAACTTGAAGCCATCTGTGTTGCTTAACCATAATATGTTAAAATAGAAAGTTGATAGAGAAGAGATTACAAAGTTAGAATGAGAATAGGGGCTGTGATAGGAAGAATGTGCATTAAGTGAAAGCCGGTTAGTTTGACCACACAGGGCAGCCTTGCCTGTGCACGTTCTTTGCCTAGCTCTGAGAATATACCATTAGGCTGATAACCCAACAATAGGTTGTGAAAGGGTAGACAGTTTCTCTCTGGAGACCCTAGAGCCAGAGGAAATATGTAGGGTGACACTAAAAAGCTGGCTTGTCATCTAATTACCCACCAGTCAACAAGCTCTCTCAGGTACATGAACCCTTCAGTCAATAAATTAGCTAATGCTGCATTCTTAAATATAAACTGGCTACAAAGGATTCACAAATGGTCAAAGAAAACAGCCACTGAGAGAGAGAGAGACTGAACAAGAAGTCAGAAGGGGAGAAATTCTGAGGTATGGGTTATAATGCAAGGAATAAAAGAAAATGTCACAATATTATAACAAATATTCAGAGAAATGAAAATACACTGTATCCATGAAACAAGAACAGGGTGCTACTGCTTTTAAGTTTCCACCAAAGAACAAAAAACTTTATGAACTCAAAGTAAGGTAGGAGAAATTAAAAATGCAATATATGGACTGGAAGGTACTGTTGATGAAATATTTCCATTAAAAAAGGCTAAAAATGGGATGAAAATATTTTNCCCACTCCAGTACTCTTGCCTAGAAAATCCCATGGACAGAGGAGCCTGGTAGGCTGTAGTCCATGGGGTTGCACAGAGTTGGACATGACTGAAGTGACTTAGCAGTAGCAGTAGCAGAGTAGGTCAACTATATAGTGGGTCAACCTACTATAGTAGGGCAACACTAGCTGCTAATAGGCTGATTTAAACTAAGGGGTTTCACGTGCGTGGGAACAGCAGTCAAGACAGGGAGGGGGATGCCTGACCTTTACACAGAGAGGCATGATCAAGCAGCTTTGCAGGGGCAGGACAGGGTGAGTGAAATAAAGCCCATTTCCTAGTATTGAAGGTCCCCACTTTCTGAGACTTATATGATCCAGACTTTGTAAGGAGCAAGCTGAGTTACAGAGGCAGAACGAGCAAGAGGTTATGTAACACTTTAATGTTTCCTCTTCAAGGACATTGGTGATGTCGTTGTTTTCTGTTTTCTTTTCTTTTTTTTTTTTTTTTTACTGTTTCAGCTGTATTGAGGTTATAGGCCATTGAATTTTTCAAGGTTTTTTGCGAATATCTCAAAATTTCACATTTGAAGTCTAAAATATTCCTTTAAATGATCATTTCTTTTAAATATCTGTTTATGTTATTCACAGACTGAAGGAATGAATTCAAACAGCCTGAAGATATTTTGCCCCCAATTCCCTTCATTTTGGCAGAATATTCTTCAATTATCTATCCAATTTTTCAAAACCTCCAGAGATTGTCTCAGTAACCCCATCCACTGTTTAATGATTCCTATAAGAAAGAGATTCCTCTAAGTAAGAGACCCCTTATAACTAACTTGAACACCATCTCTGGTATAAGAGCACAGAATAGAAGCAGCCTCTTCCCTTGTGTTACTTGCCAAAACAACAGCGATAACAACCTTCCAAGAGACACAACAGCTGCAGTGTTGCCTCTGTTTGATAATGTCCACCCACTTCTAAGATCTCATGAAAGCAACTAGAAAATCTCCACTAGGATGTAAACCTGGAAAATCCCATGGATGGAGGAGCCTGGTAGGCTGCAGTCCATGGGGTCGCGAAGAGTCGGACATGACTGAACAACTTCACTTTTTTCACTTTCATGCATTGGAGAAGGAAATGGCAACCCAATCCAGTGTTCTTGTCTGGAGAATCCCTGGNAAATCCCATGGATGGAGGAGCCTGGTAGGCTGCAGTCCATGGGGTCGCGAAGAGTCGGACATGACTGAACAACTTCACTTTTTTCACTTTCATGCATTGGAGAAGGAAATGGCAACCCAATCCAGTGTTCTTGTCTGGAGAATCCCTGGGACGGGGGAGCCTGGTGGGCTGCCATCTTTGGGGCCGCACAGAGTTGGACATGACTGAAGTGACTTAGCAGCAGTAGCAGTAGGAGGTAAACAGGTCATAAAAGTAACAAACTGCCTGCCTGCAAGTAAGCACACGTGTTCTAGGCTGCTGAAAAGGAATGCTTTCCTGACTGGTGCTTCATCAACACCTGCTTCTGGGTTTCTCAATCTGGACACTATGGACATTTTAGGAAGACAGATCTTTGAGGGAACTGTTTTGTGCATTGTGAGATGTTTAACAGCATCACTGGACTCTACTTATTAGATGCCAGTAACACCTCCTGCCAAGTGGTAATAATATAAAATAAATCTCCAGACTCTGCCAACTGTTCTCAGGCTACAAAATTGTCTGTGATTGAGAGCCACTGGCTTGGTCCTACCTCTTTTCAAAAAGTCTAAAGAAAACCAGCTGATTACAAATCAGTGTTTTTTCATCTATAGCCAATAAACCAGATTTTCATGCATTTGAATTATCTGTAAACAGCTTCAGTTTTAAGAAGAAGAAATTTTTTACTGAAGTATTCAGTTCAGTTCAGTTCAGTCGCTCAGTCGTGTCTGACTGTTTGCGACCCCATGAATTGCAGCACACCAGGGCTCCCTGTCCATCACCATCTCCCGGAGTTCACTCAGACTCACATTCATAGAGTCTGCGATGCCACCCAGCCATCTCATCCTCGGTCGTTCCCTTCTCCTCCTGCCCCCAATCCCTCCCAGCATCAGANGTGGGGTGGGGAAAGTGGTGGGAGGGGGTTAAGAGGAAGGGGACATATGTACACCCAGTGCCAATGCCTGTTGATGTATGGCAAAAACCATCATAACACTGTAAAATAACTATCCTCTAATTAAAAAATAATAAAATTTTGAAGAAGAAAAAATAAAAGGTCCACTCAAGGTACATCAGCATGGTATACCAGAACACTTAAAGAGAGATCTTAAGATTTTTTGAAAGAAGAAAAGAAACTACATTACACACACAGGACTGGGAGTGATAATGGAATCAGATTGTTAACACCAGAAGACAGCCTTTGATTCACTGAATGACAATAAGTTTTCAACCTAGGATTCTGTTTCCAGCCCAAACATCAACTATTCAGGTAGAATCAAGGCGTCTCACAGAACATTAACCTCAAATGGACCTCTTCAGGAAGTGTTAGAGGATGCACCTCTTCGAAAAGGGAGTTTGGGATCCAGGAAACAAATATGATACATGAAAGAAGCAAAGAGAATTCTGGGACAAGATCATATTAACAACCATACAACAGTATAGTATAACTGGTCCAGACTGGAGCAGGGAGACAGAGGGCCCCAGAAGGAGGATCTCTAAGAAAAAAAAAGATTTGATATATTGATACATAGATACTTTTATTAACCAGCTAATGGAGGAAATGAAATTAAAATTGTGTGGGGAGGAGTTTCCTGGTTGCCTAGTGGTTAGGATTCTGGGCATTCATTGCCATGGCCAGAGTTCAGTCCCTGGTCAGGGAACTGAGAGGACTTCCCTGGTGGCTCAGACAGTGAAGTGTCTGCCTACAATGTGGGAGACCTGGGTTTGATCCCTGGATTGGGAAGATACCCTGGAGAAGGAAATGGCAACCCACTCCAGTATCCTTGCCTGGAAAACCCCATGGATGGAAGATCCTGGTAGGCGACAGTCCACGGGGTTGCAAAGAGTTGGACATGACTGAGCACCTTCACTTCACTTCAAGAAACTGAGATCTTGCAAGCTATGTGGCCAAAAGAAGGTTTTTTTAAACTAAGAAAAATTTTTCCAAAAAAGAAACATAATTATGGCAACTCTATTAAGCTGAATATTTGTACAGTCAAAAAAAAACCACTGGATGTTTCTTTAACTGGAAAATTTTATAGCATCCTATTGGGAAGATCTAGGGGAGAGAAGGCAGAGTAGGAGTGTGTGTGTGTGTGTGTGTGTGTGTGTGTGTGTGCGCGCGCGCGCGTGCACGTGTGCGTGTATGTGTGCGCTTGAGAGAAGAAAGCCAAATCCTTATTTACCAAAGTGGAAAGTCAATATAAAAAGCCTAAAATGAATGAATCAAGAGATAGCTGTATCATCATATTATGTCAGAAATGTGGAGGTTAATGCCTGAAGAAACCACTAAAAGAATTAAAATTGATGCTCTGGAGAGGTGGATTGGGGTGAGCAGCAAAAAATGTTATATTTCCATTATAAACCTTTTAGCATTATTTGACTATTTCAGTTATGTGCCTGTATTACTTTGATAAACTTATAATAAGCTTAAAGTCAAAAGAATAACAATATAGGTATTTCACAATAGGGTAGAAGCATCTCACTGTCCCCAGTTACCATTCTCATTTTCTTTCTCTGAAAGAGTGCCCCAAGTTTTTGCTGGACACATGCAGACCTATTGTAGAATAAACTTCAGGTTTTCCTGGGTCCCTCACAGCTAAATATGACCATGTGACTAAGTTCTGGTCAATCAATTACAAACGGCAGCAGTACGCACAATTTCTGAGATATTAAAGGAAGCGGTGCTATCTTTTTTGTCCCCTCCTACTTCCTGCTGGAGCTCCAGGGGCCATGATGATTCTGGAATGGCAGCCTCCTGTGGCAAGCAGCAGGACAGAAGAGGGCTGGCTTTCTGTCACCACACTATGCCCTGTATTGACTAATTTCACACTTATAGAAATGAGGGAGACATTTCCTTTTAAAACCCACTGTTACTGGGAGGCTGTTGAATGCACATAAACCCAACTAATGTGTTTGAGTGTGTCAAACATCATAGGAAGTGAAGANAAAAAATGCTTCTTTTCCTTCACCAGCCATTGATTCACTTCCTCTTGCAGTCCGAGTCAGCGCTATTAAATCGGGTGATGGAAAATGCTCATTTATTTCTCAGTGGTAAAACATAAGCAATTAGGAGACATTTCTTAACGTGGATTGATCTTGCCTTCAAGGAAAGCCCAGAGCGTCAGAAACCACTGGAGGGGCAGCAGAGATGAAATAAGTGGGCAGGAGAAGAACGGGTGGAACCGAGATCCTAGATAGGATAGAATCTCTATCAGAATATCTGGCAGCTCAAACCTTAGCTGCCCAAGTCTTTACTGATTTTTCACTGTTCTGGGCACTGCATTATGGGAGGCAGCATGGTGGAAAACACATCATGGTTTGAATTCAGGCTCATGAGCTGTTTAACTCTGCCCAAGTTGCTTAACCTCTCTGAGCCCCAGATCTTTTTCCTCTATGAAATAGTAATAGGATCTGTCTTCTAAGTTTGCTCTGGCATGTTAAAGGAGACACTATAAGTAAATTACCTAAAGTGGTGCTGGAGATGCTACAGCTGACGATAGAAATAGCAGCCTCCATGGAGGGAGCGTACATACCTGGTGAGGACCTGGCCCCAGACCCCAAGAACTTTGCCGTCTTGAAGGGGAAAGATCGGGCTAATTATCATGTTCAAGGAGCCAGCACGGGAAGATGTTTTTCCTTTCATGTCTGCTGCTTACAACAGGGATGGGTTCCTGCTACACCGGCTAAACTTTGTCTAAAAATTATCTAAGGACCACCTAATGTGTGTCGACGCCACACATGTCAGATGTGTCAGCCTCTTCCAGTAATGACTCTCTGACATAAACAGTAAGGAAGAAATATTACAATTACCGAGGGTGCGGGAGCCCGCATGCATTTTCATGAGGGTTCTGGTGAATGGCAGTCTGAGCTCTGTAATCAGCTCCCCCTGCCAGCAGAGCTGGCCGAAGAAAGCTCTCGTCCCCCCAAAGACAATTAAAATGAGTTAAATGAATTAAAAAGGCCCTTCCCAGTTAAAAGTACAGTCAGAGGTTAGAAACAGTAGTATGTGGATTTATGGAAACTCCGTGGCTGCCAAGCCTTAGGAATTGTGGCTCACGGGGGAGTCATTTCCCTGGGAGCCTAAACAGCTTATGAAATTGGAAGCGATATGCATAATTTTAAATTTCTGGGAGGCAGGTTTCAATCCCCTGTTTATTTTGGCTTCTTAGGTCAATAGGAATATACTTTTACCCAAAATCAAAGTGAAAGACAGAGAACAAGTCAGACAGGGAGGGAAAAGGCATCGTCCTATTTATTAAAACAATGGCACAACTGAACAGGAACTTTCTTGTTTCAAGACAATGGAAAGACCAGGTCTAGAGACTGGTGAGCAGGAGAAAGACTGATCCGAACCCCATTTCACCACTTGGCAGCTGTGGCTCTCTTGCAAGTGGCTCAGCCACTTGGCGCCTCAGTTTCCTCATCTGCAGAATGGGCTTCATTGTTTCGACCTTGCAGAGTGGTTACCTCAATTAAGTGAGATAAGGTAGAGACTGTTTAGCAGAACACCTGCCTTGATTAGTTGTTCATATTGCTATCCTTGTCCTCATCTCAGGACGGAGTAAGTGAAAACCAAGGGGGCAGGAGAGAAGGAGGACCACTTCCAGGACCACCCCCCAAACTTTCCACCATACCAGATGCTGATAAGTCACAGGCGCCACTCAAGCCCATGACAGGCATTACTGCAGCTGTCCCAGATGTCCTGGTCACCTGCACATCCAGATCTGGCCTCTGGGACCCCTGCCCCATTACGCCGATCTCATCAGAAATTCTGTCGAGACTTCTGTCCGCAGCCCAAGAAGGAAGACTTGCCTGGTCCTCCGCCAGCCCCTCCCCCGCCCCTGAGTCCCCNAAATATTACAATTACCGAGGGTGCGGGAGCCCGCATGCATTTTCATGAGGGTTCTGGTGAATGGCAGTCTGAGCTCTGTAATCAGCTCCCCCTGCCAGCAGAGCTGGCCGAAGAAAGCTCTCGTCCCCCCAAAGACAATTAAAATGAGTTAAATGAATTAAAAAGGCCCTTCCCAGTTAAAAGTACAGTCAGAGGTTAGAAACAGTAGTATGTGGATTTATGGAAACTCCGTGGCTGCCAAGCCTTAGGAATTGTGGCTCACGGGGGAGTCATTTCCCTGGGAGCCTAAACAGCTTATGAAATTGGAAGCGATATGCATAATTTTAAATTTCTGGGAGGCAGGTTTCAATCCCCTGTTTATTTTGGCTTCTTAGGTCAATAGGAATATACTTTTACCCAAAATCAAAGTGAAAGACAGAGAACAAGTCAGACAGGGAGGGAAAAGGCATCGTCCTATTTATTAAAACAATGGCACAACTGAACAGGAACTTTCTTGTTTCAAGACAATGGAAAGACCAGGTCTAGAGACTGGTGAGCAGGAGAAAGACTGATCCGAACCCCATTTCACCACTTGGCAGCTGTGGCTCTCTTGCAAGTGGCTCAGCCACTTGGCGCCTCAGTTTCCTCATCTGCAGAATGGGCTTCATTGTTTCGACCTTGCAGAGTGGTTACCTCAATTAAGTGAGATAAGGTAGAGACTGTTTAGCAGAACACCTGCCTTGATTAGTTGTTCATATTGCTATCCTTGTCCTCATCTCAGGACGGAGTAAGTGAAAACCAAGGGGGCAGGAGAGAAGGAGGACCACTTCCAGGACCACCCCCCAAACTTTCCACCATACCAGATGCTGATAAGTCACAGGCGCCACTCAAGCCCATGACAGGCATTACTGCAGCTGTCCCAGATGTCCTGGTCACCTGCACATCCAGATCTGGCCTCTGGGACCCCTGCCCCATTACGCCGATCTCATCAGAAATTCTGTCGAGACTTCTGTCCGCAGCCCAAGAAGGAAGACTTGCCTGGTCCTCCGCCAGCCCCTCCCCCGCCCCTGAGTCCCCGAAGCCCCTGAGTGTGTGTGTACGCTCCTGCCTATTACATGCACAAACTCCATCAGAAAGCATTTGTCTACACCCTCTTTATTCACTTTCAAAGGGTTAAACAGCCTATTTACTGGGCTGTCAACAATCCCAGGCCCAAACGGGAAAGAAAGCCCCGTCCAGTTTTGTGCGGCCTGGAGCCTTGTCTTCCCTGGCCTGTTCTTGTCCCTGTCATGTAATATCCATGACAATCGTGTTGGACTTTTTTTTGGGGGGGGGGCGCTCTGTGGGGCTCAATCTGAGGGGCCACTTTAAGCCAGGAAAAGCCTTTATTTCTGTGAATTTGAAAGAGCCTTGAGAAGATCCTTCCCCTCAGAACCCTCTTCAGCGGGTCACTGCAGTTTCAAAAGGATTTAAATGCAGAGGTTGTGATCAGTACTTCCATCACGTTCTAATAGACTGACATGAGCATTTGTGCCTGAAAGACAGGGGAAAAAGTGATGCAGATTTTCCCTAAATTGGACTGACGCACAAAGCAGGCCGGGCAGTTGAGTGGCGAGGTAACCCCTCACACCCTCTTTTATGCTTCTAACCAGCGCCGCACAAAAAGAGCCGTGGGAAGCTGCCCAGAAGCCCGGCCGGGCCATTTCCATGGGCCATATGGAAATTTTGTTTTGTGTACAGAGAAAGTGTCTGATAACAGTGACCTTAACTGCCATATGTGGGCAGTGAATAGGCCAGAGGAAAACCACTCCACAATCTGACCCTCGACATACGGACCCGCCGCCCAAGGAGACTTCATTGCCATCTCGCTGGCAACCCCGGGGGATTTCATTAGATTTGTTAATGAATTGCTCTATTGACTTATATCTGAGCTTGCCTCATTAGAGGAGAAGAACACAATTTTTATCTATGTTTTCGTGAAGGGGACCAGAGCGTTCCCTCCTTTGTGGGGCGGTGGGTAATCTGGAGGGCTGTCATCGGCTTTGAACTAATTTATTGTGTCAGTTTAAGGAGGCCCTTCCATGCTCATCGAGGCCGGAGCCCCACTCCAAGCCTCTTCAAATCAATGCTTTCCCTGTGAGAGGGATGTTTCCTCAGCTTCTGCTTGGTTTACAAATAGCCAGACATAATGTGGTCCTGATGCTGTGCGTCATCAGGGTGTGGGCAGCGAGCAGCATCACCTGTCAGGAAGGGGCTTTTCTAGGCAGTGACACCATGCTTGGAGGCTGCCCCTCCACTTTCCCACCAGTGTCTTTATGCATCCTTGAAGGAATTTTGTGTTGGGACATCGCTGTGCACAAACATCCTCCCTTCTGCACTGCTAACTGGGGGATCATAATGACTCTCCCCACCTCTGAGCCTTATTAGCGATGGCTCAATTGTTTGGACTTCTCAATGTGGGAAAGTTTGGATTTTAAAGCAATAAGAGCTATCAATTAACATATTATTAGGGGTAAACCAATAAAGAGCCCATTAAGGCTAATAGTGAGTTTGGAATCATGAAGAATTAGCAAAATGAGATTCAATAAAATGGAAACCATGAAGATAAGCTTCTGAAGACTGAATCTGGCTTTCTGGGCTTAAGTCTCAAATAAACAAATGAATGATACCCACCAAATCCTCCCTTTGGTCCCACTCTCCCAAGCCCACCGAGGGGAGTGAGAACTTGAGTTCTCACTGTAGAACAAGATATGAATAAAGTTGGTCAGCCCTGCAACTCAGAAGTGGTTATCTCATGAGGGAGAGAGGGAGGAAGAAGACAGGTAAATTCTTAGGATACACAGAAGTTGGGCTCAGTGGTTCCTGTATGAGCCCCACAGAATGAGACATGGTGCAGAAGTCCTCAAGGCTGTACATTGATCACTCTGACACTTACTCTTGGAACACGGGGAACTCCAAAAGTTGGATGAAACAGAAAACATCCTACCTATGTTGTAGCAAGAACCTGGGGCTCACAGAAGTCCCACAACAACAGGGATATTGGGGCAGTGATGCAGAGATACTACAAATGAGGATGTATCTCCTTGGAGGAGTGGCACGGAATGTGGCTGTGGTCACTGTTCACCTTCGGCTGAGTCCAAAGATAGAAACTAAACTCTCCAGGGTTGCTCTCCCTCTTCCAATGCCCGACGGCAATGCTGAAATAGGAGTCCTACTAAAATGGACTGGAATGGGTGCATTGAACTCATATGACCATTATATCTACTACTGCAGGCAGGAATCCCTTAGAAGAAATGGAGTAGCCATCATGGGCAACAAAAGAGTCCGAAGTACAGTACTTGGATGCAATCTCAAAAATGACAGAATGATCTCTGTTCGTCTCCAAGGCAAACCATTCAATATCACGGTAATCCAAGTCTATGCCCCAACCAGTAACACTGAAGAAGCTGAAGTTGAATGGTTCTATGAAGACCAACAAGACCTTTTAGAACTAACACCTAAAAAAGATGTCACTTTCATTATAGGGGACTGACATACAAAAGTAAGAAACACCTGGAGTAACAGGCAAACTTGGCCTTGGAATGCAGAATGAAGCAGGGCAAAGACTAATAGAGTTTTGACAAGAAAATGCATTGGTCATAGCAAACACTCTCTTCCAACAACACAAGAGAAGACTCTACACACGGACATCACCAGATGGTCAACACCGAAATCAGATTGATTATATTCTTTGCAGCTAAAGATGGAGAAGCTCTATACAGTCAGCAAAAACAAGACCTGGAGATGACTGTGGCTCAGATCGTGAACTCCTTATTTCCAAATTTAGACTTAAAATTGAATCAAGTAAGGAAAACCACTAGACCATTCAAGTAAGACCTAAAGCTGAGTTGGCAACTGGAAGAAGAAGGCAATGGCAACCCAATCCAGTACTCTTGCCAGGAAGGTCCCATG
>SJYV01019083.1:369429-390950 GCA_006410875.1 Neotragus pygmaeus
GGAAAAGACTGTGATGCTGGGAGGGATTGGGGGCAGGAGGAGAAGGGGACAACAGAGGATGAGATGGCTGGATGACATCACAGACTCGATGGACGTGAGTCTGAGTGAACTCCGGGAGTTGGTGATGGACAGGGTGGCCTGGCGTGCTGCAATCCATGGGAACGCAAAGAGTGGGACACGATTGAGTGACTGAACTGAACTGAATTGTGAATGAAGAGAAGCTCATCAGGGCTGTTGGTACCCATGGAAGGCTTCAAGAAAGAGGAACTTCTACATAGAGAGTGGTTTCACAACATTTGTTCTGAGCAGGAGAGTGTCCTTGGAACAGGGTGGCTGTAAAATCTGAAAATGTCTATGTATGATAATTGGGTCCGAGGGAGTCATAAGGGAGTTAAATAAGCTGTAAGAGTATAAAGAGGTACTTGGGTAGATTTTACCAAGCATACTGTTTTTGTCAAGACAGTTCCTTTGGATTGTTTGCCCAGAATTCACTCAGGCTTGAGGTTGATCTTTGCCTTTACAATGGAAATACAACTTGGCTGGGTATAAAATTCGCCCTCTCTTTCAGAACTTCACAGATGTCACTATACTATACTTTTTTTTTTTTCATTTTTAGCTTTTACATTTATTTTTTTTTAAATTGTATCTCCATTGTCTTTAAATGTCACACTAATTCTTTACCATTTGCTTCTGGGTTGGTTGCATTTCACCACTGTCACCACTGAACAGTTATATTTAAAAACAAAAAAAAAACTATGGGTGCTATATTTCATGACATATTTTGTGTTTGAAAATATGGCCCTCTTGGTTTAATACTTGCTTGGCAACCTGACTGGTATTATTTACTCAGGTCACCTCTTCTTGTCCTCAGAACTCAATGGATGCTCCCCAGTTAGGTTTTGTCTGGAAACATTCCTCATCGAGATGACTTCTCAACTGTCAGTGCCTTGATGTGGTTCTTGGGTGCCTGAAGAAATATTTCTTTCCCCTTGAAGTCTAAGAATTTGACTACGGGATGTTTCCATGTCCATCAATCTCCATCAGTATTTCCTGGAACCCTGACTTTTCAAGCAGATCCTTGTGAACTAAATTCAGTTTTCTCTTGGAAATCCAGTGCTATTTTATCTTTGAAAAAAAATTTTGGTTCTGTTTTTGGGATTTTCTACTTCAGGGTCACTAATTATCTTTATCTTTCAAAGATCCAATAAATTTTTAATCCATTGATGATTTATATTTGTTATCTGCTTGTTATTTCTCCTATACCCATACAGTATAAGCACCTCAAAGGGAAAAAAAACAAACCATCTTATTTATCTTTGTTTCCTCTGAGCCCAGTATATAATAGATGCTTAGTGAGCAACTACAGAAGTAACTTGCACATGACCTTGTCAGTAAGGGTTCAAACTTATTTCTGGGAGACGTTGAGTGTCATTAAAGTTTTTTGATGAGGATAGCAGTGGTTGATATTATCTCACATAGCTTCAAAGTGGGGTGAGCTGGAGGGTGAGAAAGAAGCTCCCAATGAACAGTGGTGGCCAGAGATGTTGGTTTAATAGGGAAAGCATATGTGGTAGATAAGCATGAGTACTTTGTATGGCCCCAAGTGGGTGGTGCTAGCGGTAAAGAACCTGCCCACCAATGGAAGAGACGTAAGAGACATGAGTTTGATCCCTGGGTTGGGAAGATCCTCTGGAGGACAGTATGGCAACCCATTCCAGTATTCTTGCCTGGGAAATCCCATGGACAGAGGAGCCTGGAGGGCTTCAGTCTACAGAGTCACAAAGAGTCAGACATGACTGAAGTGACTTCACACACACGCACACACACATACACAAAGAGAAAAGTCAGATCGCCACCTCTGCTCAGAGTGTAGTGGCTAATGGAAATGGACTGGACCTTGGTGCCAGGAAAACATGGGGAAAGTTCTATAGGCCCCTTTCTTTTTAGGATTTTTTTCTTCTGAAATTTGTGATTATCAGTTGGTCTCCAACACCAAACTCCCCAAAAGATTGGCATGCTAAATTTTAAAATAATTATTTTTTTGCACCCATTGGCATTCTGGCAGGAAAGAGATGGCATATCCAAAGGGCTTGTTTGAAGAGATTTTGGTGATGACATTTGGTACAGAAGTGTGGGGGGAACTATCCACCTGCCCTCTTCACTGAGTGGCAGCCTCTGTCCTGTTTGATTCTGACACATCCCAAGAGCAACTACTTATATTGCGAGAGCTTCCATCGCTCCCTGCTGTTGACCTGCAGGCTGCAATATGCTTATCTCAGGAGAGGGAAGAGTGATGGTACATGTCATCATGGTAACAAACATGAGAACACTTGTCCTTTGCCGATTTCATGTCCACTTTTACCACACTACTCCATCTCCTGCCTCTCCACACCCCTGTCCTCTTGCTGGGAGCTCTCCCACTCTGACTGGAGAACAGAAACTGACACAGTCTAGGGTCAACACCAAGTGCTATGCAATAGGCAAGCTGGACCAAGCAAAATTGGGGTGCTTTCTCCTGTCTGTCCAAACTGGCCTCTCTGCTGTGTCCTGTGATCCCACTGAGCTGACTTCTGCTGTGGTGCCTTGGCCCTGTGGACCATCTCTGCTTGGAACACTCTTCCCTTGAAGAGTACAGTGCCTTCCTCCACCTCCTTCAGGCTTCTGCTTAAATGTCACCCTTCCCTGGTGACTCAGTCAGTAAAGAATTCTCCTGCAAAGCAGGAGATTCAGGTTTGATCCCAGACCTGGGAAGAACCCCCGGGAAATGGCAGTCCATTCCAGTATGCTTGCCTGGGAGAAGGAAATGGCAATCCGTTCCAGTATGCTTGCCTGGGAAATCCCATGAACAGAGGGGCCTGGCAGGCTACAGTCCACGAGGTTGCAAAGAGTCGGACACAACTCAGCAACTTCAATTTCACTTTCTATATGCATTGCACACTGGCATTCCTACTATAGTTCCTGGCTTTATGTTTCTCCAAGATCCATCACCTTCTAACAGGGAATATATTTTACTTATTTGATAAATTGTATTTTATCTAGACCGACTAAGGTCCGTCTAGTCAAGGCTATGGTTTTTCCTGTGATCATGTATGGATGTGAGAGTTGGACTGTGAAGAAGGATGAGCACAGAAGAATTGATGCTTTTGAACTGTGGTGTTGGAGAAGACTCTTGAGAGTCCCTTGGACTGCAAGGAGATCCAACCAGTCCATTCTGAAGGAGATCAGCCCTGGGATTTCTTTGGAAAGAATGATGCTAAAGCTGAGACTGCAGTACTTTGGTCACCTCATGCAAAGAGTTGACTCATTGGAAAAGACTATGATGCTGGGAGGGGTTGGGGGCAGGAGGAGAAGGGAACGACAGAGGATGAGATGGATGGATGGCATCACCAACTCAATGGACGTGAATCTGAGTGAACTCTGGGAGTTGAGGGGACGACAGAGGATGAGATGGCTGGATGGCATCATGGACTCGATGGACGTGAGTCTGAGTGAACTCCGGGAGTTGGTGATGGACAGGGAGGCCTGGCGTGCTGCGATTCATGGGATCACAAAGAGTCGGATATGAATGAGCGGCTGAACTGAACTGAACTTTATCTAGAATGTTAATCATGTAACCACAGGCATTTCTTTTTTTTTTTTTTTCTTCCTGTTTTGTTTACTGATGAGCCCTTGGCCACTTTGTCTGACACATTTCAATGCTCAGCATTTATTGAATGACTAAATATATGAATTGTAGGCCTTGATAGGACTTTTTTTTTTTTTTTTGGTCTATTTCTGTGCTCCACCCATTGGACTCAGGGGTCCTTCTGCTGTTATTAACTTAGCACCTGCCCCCATGCCTGCCGATGCTCAAAAATGTGTGTGTGAACAAATGAATCAATGAAGACTCTTTTTTCCACCATCTCAATCCCAGATGATTTTTGCTCTGAGGATACAAGACTGACATTGGCCTTGCTGATATGTTCTCTATTTGATTCTCTTACTTTAAGTTTGTCAGACACATTTTGGTTCAAGACATGTGAGGGGATGATAAGCATGGTTCTAGGAGCTGGGGAATTGTGGACAGCACCTGGATAAAGGAATAGGATCTGGAAACCTGACCTCTCTTTGCTTTCCAAGTGTGAAGTTTAGCTTTTCTTTGAGACAAGCAGTTGCTATGATGGATCTTGTTTGTATAAGAAAGAGAAGTCTCCATTTGTCAACTGTGGACCTTTTATCCAGAATGACAAGAACTTACATACATTAATTTAAACTTTATGGCCATACGATGAGATGGGGATTTTCTTTTCTGATTGCAGAAAAGGCAACTGAGCATCAAAGAGATAGAGTTAGCTTGCTCAAGGCCCTAGATCTAGTCAGTGGGGGAAACTGGGATTTAAATCCAAACTTGATAATCTCTAAATCTTATGCTTCATCTAAAATGCCTCTCTGCCATCATCCTGCTTAGAGTAACATGCTAAGTGGGTTTGTCGCACGTGGTGCTAGTGGTAGAGAACCCGCCAACCAGTGCAGGATACATAAGAGATGTAGGTTTGATCTCCCTAGGTCTGGAAGATTCCCTGGAGAAGGGCACAGCAATTCACTCCAGTATTCTTGCCTGGAGAATCCCATGGACAGAGAAACCTAGCGAGCTACGGTCCATAGGGTTGCACAGAGTCAGACACGACTGAAGCAACTTAGCATACACACAGCACATACAGTAATCTGTATGGAATAAGCTAGCTGTTTGTTGTAACATATAGTACCCCAGGCTTCAGTGAAGCAACACTAACTATTTATTCCTCCTTTCGGACACAGTCCCCAAAAGGCCTGCTTTGTGCATATGTGTTTGGGGGGAGTAGAAGGTGCATGAATGGTCTCTGGAATTCAGGCTCCTTCCACCAAAGGCTCCCTATGCCTTAGAATCCTCCTCCATTGTGTTTTCTCTGTGTATCCAGCAGGTAGGGGGACCAAGAGTGAGTGGAGCCGATAACATGTGGCAGGGTTTTATGAGCCAGGCCTGCCCGTGGTTGTACATCACTTCTGATCACCATTCTGTGCTCAGCACTCATTCCATGGAGGCACCTAACTGCAAAGGAGATGGGGAAATGTAGTCCAACTGTGTGCCCAGGTGGGAAAAAAAAATGGGGGATTTGATGAACACAAAGTAACCTCTGCCACAGGAGAGAATGGAAGGAGAGTTCCAGAGCTGAGTTATATAGCCAGGTTTTAGTTTTCATGTTATTTGTTTATTTATTTTTTTAAAGGCAGAACTATAAGTCAGCCAGAATAGCATATANAAATGGGGGATTTGATGAACACAAAGTAACCTCTGCCACAGGAGAGAATGGAAGGAGAGTTCCAGAGCTGAGTTATATAGCCAGGTTTTAGTTTTCATGTTATTTGTTTATTTATTTTTTTAAAGGCAGAACTATAAGTCAGCCAGAATAGCATATAACTGCAATGGCACCCCACTCCAGTACTCTTGCCTGGAAAATCCCATGGACGGAGGAGCCTGGTAGGCTGCAGTCCCTGGGGTCGCGAAGAGTTGGATACGACTGAGTGACTTCACTTTGATTTTTCACTTTCATGTATTGGAGAAGGAAATGGCAACCCACTCCAGTATTCTTGCCTAGAGAATCCCAGGGACGGGGGAGCCTGGTGGGCTGCCATCTATGGGGTCGCACAGAGTCGGACATGACTGAAGTGACTTAGCAGCAGTAGCAGCAGCAAATGACCATTTACACAGTAGAATCTCACCCGATCAGAATTTCTCTGTTAATGTGCTATTTTAGTTAATATGATATTTTGGTTAAATGAGGGTTGGCCAAGACGTCTTTTGGTTTCACATCTTATTGCTGAAAATCTTTCCAAGATGTGGTGTTTTACGTTCCAGCCTCAGGAAGTTCAGTGTGGTAAATTCATCGAATATCTTCTCAGTGAGTGAGGCTCTCCCAGGGCTCTGGGGTTGCCATTGTGAATAAACATCAGTTTTCACCATATACCAGCTTGGATGTGAAAGGGAGAGAGAGCTGACCTGAATCAGCAGTAATAGGAAAACATCTTTGATTTGATAGCTTTTATTTCATTTATCTGGTTATAAAAATCACTCACGGTCATTTTAGAAATGCTGGGAAATATAGAAAAGTAGAAATGACAAAACAAAATATCTTCTAATTTTGCAAGCTGGAAACAGCCACTGTTAATATTCTAATTACATTTGCTTCATTTGTCTCCCTCCCTTTCTTTCTCCTTCTGTCCCTCTTGTATATTTACATAATTGAGTTAATAGTATAAATGTAGTTTCATATCTTATAATTTGTCTTATTAAATTAATTATATAATAATTTTTCTTTATCATTAATACTGTTATCAAAATATCATTTTATACTCATTAATTATAACATTCCACTATGGATAACCATGATATTCCCAGATCTTTCTCTGCAGTTAGGCTAATCTTTTTTCATTCAGTATTACAAATAACAGCAATCAATACATCTATACATAAATCTCATTTGAGTCTCCAATTTTTTTTAGGATAAATTTCTAGAAGTGACATTATCAGTCCAATGGGCATAAGCATTTTTGTTTCATACTCTGACAAGCATGGAAGATATTTTAATTTTTATTCATTTGCCAAGTGAAAAAATGGTTTTATCAGTTTTAATTTACATTTTTTATTATCAAAATGACTTTTTATGTTTGTTGGCTCTTTGCATTCTCTATATCTAATCTGTCCTGTCCTTTGACTACATTTTCTATTAACTCAAAATTTTTTTACTGATTTTTGAACTGTTTGGTCATTAAGGACAATATTTTTGTCATTCTGATGGAAAATATTTCCCATTTGTTTTAAACTTACTGTTATCAGCTTATTAATTTGTCATTCATCTATTTTTCCTCTCCAACGAATAGTACAGGGACAAGTTTCTGGTAATTAAGAATTCTAATTAGTTGACTTCTGGTTGATTAAACAATCAAGATTGGAGGGTGGGTTTAACTTGGGGATATGTTGAAAGTTGTATTACATTTCCAAATGAAATAATGAAGCTAAAAGGGAATTCAAACTGGTTTCCTTCCCCCAACCTGTTCAATGGCCATCGACCACTCCTTCCCATATTGTGGGCAGAGTTGTTTCTTAGGGTTGAAGATTAGGTAAATAGAAAGCATTGAGATCCCAACAGAGCAATAATTAACCCTTTTTGATGATGTCAATTAAAAAATCACCAAGAATTCCTGGGAAAGTCAGTAGAGCTTAAATAGATACCAACTCTCTACTTAAAAAAAAAAGAAAGAAAGAAAAAAAACTCCTTGATAAGTGGAAACAGACATATTTATAAAACATCAGTCTCTTGATCCAAATTTCTAAGACCCATCCTCAGATACATTTTGCAAGCATAACTTTCAGACACATACTTTTCAACTTTTCAACTGAAGGCAGTATAACACTACCAGGTGTGTAATAAAGTGTATTAAATGGAACACTAGCTTCTTAGGCTATATTAATTAGGAGGGGAAAGCAAATATATTTATTTGAGAGTTGCAAGGTTAAATGGAGTTAAGCAAGTCTCCTTACTGCAAGGCTTATCAGAGCCCTTGATAGGCTAATACGCCTATGAATCTTTAAGACAGGCTATCTAGCATTCCCACACTTATTTGACCATAGAGCCTTCTTTTTAAGATGTATCCTTTGATAATAGACTTGGGCAGAGCAGCCTTTGAAAAATTCTACCTTAACCCAAAAGCCTGGTTCTAACTGTGTTTATCTCCTCCAACCAGCCAATGGAGGGGATATTTGGTGGCATGAGTCACTAATTAAGTAAATAAATTAAGTACTCAGTTGTCAGATCTTTTTCTAGTTATCTTCTCATCTTATCTTCACAACAAGTCTATGAGATATATATTATCATTAATGAGGCTGTGTGGCTAGTGCCTGAGAGGTCTAGGATTGATTGAATCCTGACTTCAACCTGTATGACCATAAGCAAGTTAACGTCTCTATACCTCAGCTTCCCCATTTGCATAGGTCAGATAGTAATAGCACCTCCCCTCACAGAGCTGCAATGAATATTAAAGCAATTAACATTCGCAGCACACTTAGAACATATCTTATGTATTCAATTTGTGTTAACTGTTTTTATTCCCATATTACGGCTGGGTACGCTGAGACTCAGAGTGGTTAAATAACCTGAACAATAATTTAATTACATTATAAAAGGAAAAAGTTGGCTTTGAACACAGCTGGTCTGACTTTATAATTTTTTTCTTAAATGTTATACTCACTATGCTTTGTTTCTGTGAAGAGTTTGCCATTTGCATATATCGTTCCACAAGGTGTGTATAAACACAAGCCATGTCTTGTTCAGTGGGATAAAGATGGACCAGCTACTCAACAAAGTTCTAGCTTCCTCTCGTATAGAGTCCATGAAGTGAAGCAGCTTCCACATCCACAACTGAAGTTCTCAGGGCCCCCTTGCAATGGGTTGTCGTCATGTGACTCGTTCTCACCAATCAAGTGCATCACTTCTGAGATGTGCTTTTAAATAAATGAGTGCCCTCTTCCTTCTCTCTTTCTGCATTTGACAAATGGATACAGATTACTGTGAGGCCCCAGGATGTGGATGGAAGGAACCCTGTCTTTAAATCACTGTTGTTGCTGCAGGGGCTAAGTTACTTCAGTCGTGTCCGACTCTGTGTAGCCCACCGGGCTTCCCCATCCCTGGGGTTCTCCAGGCAAGAACACTGGAGTGGGTTGCTATTTCCTTCTCCAATGCATGAAAGTGAAAAGTGAAAGTGAAATTGCTCAGTTGTGTCCAAATCTTCGAGACCCCAGAGACTGTAGCCTACCAGGCTCCTCCGTCCACGGGATTTTCCAGGCAAGAGTACTGGAGTGGGCTGCCATTTCCTTCTCCCTTAAATCACTACTTGGAGGAAAGACTATCTCTGAACAGGTTCATGGGCACTTGATCCATAGGTAAGCCCCAAATAAGCATCTATCATGTTAAGTCATTGAAACACACAGGTTCATTTGTTACAGCAGCTAGCCTACACATATACATTAAGTCAATATAAACATGAATATTCTTTTCAAGTCTTTTTCATACTCCTCTGAGCAAACTCAGATAGCCCCATTAGTTCTCCTGAAATTATAGCTTAGTTGTATTATTTTGTAATAGTTCTGTGTCACATCCAAAACATAAAGGCTCACAAGGCTGAGCTTAGGGATCGGACAGGAGAGGCTGGCTAACAAATGACCTTAACTTTGGGATACCTCTGGACATAAGAGCAAGAAAGCAGGGGAGAGGGAGGGCACTGGGCTAGTATGCATTTGGAGATGCTTCTGCTGCCTTTTGATGGTGGTGAGCACATTTTAAATTTGTCATCAAATGTTTACTGCCAAAGTAATGGAGAGTGTTAATAAGGAAAGGGACACCAAACAGCCCAGCATAAAAGCCAACAGTGGCCATAAAGCTGCATTTGCCATTTATGGTGTTTCCATAGTTGGAAGAAACACTTTTCCTGTACAAAAGATATAACTATATATCTTCCGATTTTATGGGCTGCAGATTACTCTAATTATCATAAAAAATTACTACCGCTAATAAAAATTCTATTATAAGTTACTTATAGTAATCTCCAGGGTACTACACTTAGCCAAGAAAAGGTTGTAATTACATTGCACTGCAGGGAGAGTTTGTTTCTATTATAAAAACACCCGAAACACTAGCTATGTCTTTTAACACCTTACCAGCATGCCAATCCTTTGCTTCTTCTCTCACCTCCTCCCCAGTTTTTGGTCAAAGGTCTTCTTGTTGTTTTCATTTTGCAGGATGTGGTTTGAGCCTAGAATAATGACCCATCTTGGATGCAAGTGACGCAAATGAACTTTCAGAGTTACAAATATCTGGGTGGATTTGTCCTCCCCTGGGGCCTCCAGCATGTCAATGGAAGGATGTAATAGAAGGGAAGACTTGACAATCTCCGCCCAAAGGGAAACGTGCTTTGCAAAATTGGTGGAAGCCACTGGGTGTTCATGAAAAACACAATGCTTGTTTTTTTTTTTTTTGTTTGTTTGACAAGACAACAATTGGTATTTTCCCTTTTATAACTACTATTTTTTTTGGAATTGTCAACTGCAAGGGTCGATGACTCTTCAATGACCTTAAAAACTCTGGCCAATGATAGCAGTTCTAACTGGTCATTTATTTCACTACCCTTTGCACCCCCTCACCCCCACCCTCCTGCCAATTCTGCTACCTTTGAATTAAATATCAAAATAAAATGCCTTGTCACCCTCCTGGGATGATGAAACAGTAAATGACCTCAAAGTCCAAGGAATTAAGCTAAAGTTGGACCCATGATCATCCTCCCAAATAGGGTTTCAATTGCTTCTGTGAAGGGTGAATCAACAGTCTAATGAATGGGCCTAGAAAATGAAATAGCCCGTTTGAACTACTTTAAAATAAGCAGCTTATTTTGACAATGACGTGTGGTACATTAACTGCTATCAGTAAGGTGGAAAAAACCCCTGTCTTGAATCTCTCCTGATGCATTTCTAAGAGAAACTTTGGAGCTGGACCGGTTGTATGGAAGGCTCTGAGCAAGGATTCCTGTGGTCAGCTAGGCTTGTGGGGAGGGCTTCTGAGTCAGGATGCTCCAAATAGCCTGTAACCACAGCTTGACCTCCTGATGGGGGGCAGGGGCACTGGGTAAAAAATCATTACACACTGAGACTTCATCCCAGATCCATTTGTTTAGATTTTAATACATGGAGAAAGGAGACTGATAGAGAGTTTGCTCTTTCCCTGCTTCTTCAGACCATTTTGGGCTGTTTCTAACTTGAAAATAAGGAGATTTATTTATATATGGGCTTCCCCAGTGGTGGCTCTAGTGGTAAAGAATCTGCCTGCCAATGCAGGAGATGCAGGTTTGATCCCTGGGTCAGGAAGATCCCCTGGAGAAAAAAATGGCAACCCACTCCAGTATTCTTGCCTGGGAAATCCCATGGACAGAGGATCCTGGTAGGCTACAGTCCATATGGTCTCAAAGAATTGGACATGACTTAGCAACTAAATAACAACAACAATAGTTTCCTTTAGAAAAATGCTATGTAGGGTCTTTCTCTTTTACTATAACACAGATCTCATGAAAACAGGGATTTTGTATTGTTCTTTAAGGCATCTTGAATAAGCCGAATAGCACTGAGATTGAGGTGTGTGTTTAATCAAAATTGTCAAGAAATGAACCAGTGAAGTACTTGTCAGGAAAACAGAAGTGGAGCTTCCCATGTATCCTATCTAGCACATTCTTTTGGGTTATTTGATTCTATAGAGTTAAAGACTTTCATTTCTTTGAGCTAGTTTACATACCAGCTTTCTTTGCAGATTCAGCATATTGGAGGGGCAGATATAGCTCCTTTTGGCTTTGGCCACCAAGTCTTATAGGAATTAGAGCCAAAGGAAAACTCTCTTTGCCCATGAAGATGGATATTTAGTTCCAGCTGGTCACGAAAGAGGTGTTCAGTGACCTCATCCCTCTGACAACCAGCCCAACTCATGGAAAAGGAAAGCACTTTGGCATTGGAAACACCTGGGTTTGAACTTCTTCCTTTGCCNTCTTACAGAACTTGGTAAGCTTCTTCATCTCAAACAGGAATTTGTATAATAAAGACTCTGGTTATAAAGAGGAGAATAGAATAGCTAATGCGTATCAGTCATAGGCTGACATGGCCAGGAGCTTGGGGTTTTTATTCGGGGGAGGGGGAATTGTTTTTATTTTTCTGCTTTTCTCAAAAGACATACTAGGAAAAATAAAAACAAAACCAAACACCCCTCCCCCCAAAAAACAACAACAACAACAAAAAACAACCAATTCCAGTAGCCTTCTCTGGTCTCCCAATTAAAATTTCAACTTTCTACCAACTGAGCTACTTTCTACTCCTCTGCCTCATCTATTATTTTTTCTCTAGAGTTCATCATTATTTTACTTACCATGCATTTTATTTATATAGTGCTTATATTTAATTTTGTCTTATTTATTATCTGTCTTCTTATCTAGAATATGAGCTCCTGGAAGGCAGGGGCCTTTGACTTTTTTCATTGTTATGTGGCCCATATTTAGACAACTACCTGGTACATAACAGGCACTCAACAGATAATTGTCAAATTAGTGAATGACTGATGGAGAGGACTCTGGTTCTTTGGATCCTAGTTACCTAGTCAGCTGACTAAGAGTTACCACTGTCAACAATTTCTTGCCAGCAAGTACTATGTTTCAGGCCAAAGTCTGTGTTCAATACTGAAGCTGATTGGTCCCAAATATGAGTAGTGGCCTGCCTAGGTTACTTGACCCCAGTCCTCGAAGTTCATTTTACCTAATCCCTATCTACTTTAGCTGGGATACAGATCTGTCTGGTTGTGCTGTGATATTACTTTCCACAATTATCTTGCTCAGATACACATACAGCCTGACTCTTGAATGTAAGATTCTTCAATCATGGGAGGCTGCACAGTCGTACACATTCTCTTTTGAAAGGTCATGCATCTTATCTCAGGAGATTAACTTTTTATCTCTTAATGGTGTTAAGGAAAGATCAAAGCATCTAACAGATAGAAGGTGGGAAACTTCTAGTGCCAGGGATCAAAGTTTTCAACATCAATCTAACTCCAGAAAGTTCTTAATGATTGTGGGTGCAGTTCATGGAACAGGGACGCTGCAACTAAAATGACACCATAGCATGGTAGCAAAAATAAAATTTGTTTAAAACAGGGTGTTGGGGCTTCCCAGGTGTCTCCATAGTAAAGAATCCACCTGCCAAGGCAGGAGATGTAGATGAGGGTTCACTCCTTGAGTCAGGAAGGGCCCATGGAGGAGGAAATGGCAATCCACTCCAGTATTCTTGCCTGGAGAATCCCATAGCCTGGTGGACTATAGTTCACAGGGTCACACACAATTGGACACGACTGAGTGACTGAGCACCAAGAAGGATGTTATATCTACTTTGCAAAAGGCCTTTGGCTTTCCTCCTGAAAGCCTCGAGCCCCATGGGCAGTCTGTGCTGTGGAATGAAGTCAGTAAAGTTCGATGGCCCCCCCCTTGGAAGAGACGGGTACCCCTCTCTTGTCAGCAGTTGGGCTGTAACCTCCCCAGGGCACTTAAGTTGAGGACAAATAGACAAATAAAGACAACTAAATTTTCAACCAGTAATTCTTGGAGTTCTTACAGGAAGGGGTGAGTCTTAGATGCCAAGGAACTGAGGCATTCTGCTTGGGGAAGGAGTTAGGGTAACAGACAGGGGGTTCCCCACCTGAGGCTTCTGCCACCCACAGAGACCACCCCCGCCTCCTGGCAGGGGAGGGCAGACAGGTGGGAGCACTGTCTGATGCCAGAGATTTATTTCCCATGTTTAGCCTTCATCTAAGGCCCCCTGGAGATGGAAATGGCAACCCACTCCAGTATCCTTGCCTGGAAAACCCCATGGACAGAGGAGTCTGGTGGGCTACAGCCCATGGAGTCACAAGGAGTCAGACACGACTTAGCAACTGAACAACAAGGTGGAACATCTAAATGTGCTAATGGGCCTTGGGCATGGTAAGAGGTCCTTCTCAATCCCCATCGCCCCATAATTCCATTTGAGTCCTTGTTTTCAAGCCTTGTAACTTCCAGACTAATCTATAAGGTCCCTATGGACCTTCTCATACCTCCTCTTTGCCAAGTTGGCACAATACTGGGACCTGGGGAAGACGTTAGTCGGAATAGGCCAGCATCAGTGGAAATGTGACCTCTTGTCCCTACTACTGGTACCAGCCCACTGGGTCCACTGACACCAGTGACGCAGGGTGGCCAGAGCTGCCGGTCCTCTCATGAGGGGGTGAAATGATCTTTCTCCGGAAACACAATGGCTGGCTCCTGGGACTTAAAACAGACCCGAGGAGAACCAAAGCAAGAGGCCTGGGATCTGCTCTGAGGGTAAGAATTAGGCTTATTTCCATAACTTCAGAAACAGGAGGCTCAGAAAATGACTGAAGATGAGACGTTAGAGAGGAAACAGATGGATGCACACGTTTCCGTTGGTAGGAAATGTAGGGCAGCCGCCAGCTGTTCACTCCACAACCAAATGGCTTCTCCGGGAGCTGGGGCCCAGCCAGCCCAGGGACCCCTCAGAGCAGCAGAAGAAGAGGGTCCATGGAGGGAGGCAGGACCCCTAAGACTGCAGACCTTCCTCTCCCAACCACACCGTGAGCACGTCCAAAACTGGGGCCATAACCAGCTTTGTGTCTCCAGCCAGGGACTATTACGGGGTAACTTCTATGTAAAGATCGAATGAATGAATGGACCTCACAGGTCTTTCCTCCTGCTTCCAGGATCCAAGATAGAGGTACTTACACAGGGGTTTCCTGGTGACTCATGGTAAAGAATTCGCCTGCCAGTGCAGGAGACATGGGTTCGATCCCTGGTCTGGATACCACATGCCACAGGGCAGTTGAGCCCGTGCACCACAACTATTGAACTTGTGCTCTAGACCCTGGGAACCGCAACTGCTCAGCCCTTGCTCCTCGGCTACTGAAGCCCAACAGCCCTATAGTCCGTGCTCAGCAACAAGAGAAGACACCACGTAACACAACTAGAGAGTAGACCCCACTTGTTCAGGTGGTGAAGAATCTGCCTGCAACGCAGAAGCCCTAGGTTTAATCCCTGGGTCGGGAAGATCCCCTGGGGAAGAGAATGACAACCCACTCCAGTAGTTTTGCCTGGAAAATTCCACGGACAGTGGAGCCTGGCGGGCAAAGAGTTGGACACGACTGAGTGACTAACACTTTTACTTTCTTTCCCACTTGCCACGAGAGAAAAGCACTTGCAGTAACAGAGACCCAGCACAGCCAAACATAAACAAATAAATTATTTTAAAAAGAAGTACTCACAAGAGCACCTTCCACCCTATGCTGGCTTTCTTTCCTAGTGGGGTTTCATCAGCCACACCTTTCCTCCCATCCCTTCACTCTGCCAGTGAGGAAGCGGGGGTCTGTGAGCTGTCTGCTTTCAGAAAGCCCTTGACCTGACACTATCCTCACTCACCGTGGGATGTAGATCAAGTGAATTTAACTGAGTCTCAGTTTCCTCATCTGTAAAATGGGTAATCATAACACTCACCTTGTGCTATTGTGAGGATTCATCAAACTATTTTAAGGGAAAGGATTTTTGTTACCATTTCCACCATCACTACCTGTGGATATAGAGATGGGACAGACAATCAGCTGGACCTGGAAGGACACTGAGCCAAGAGCAAGGGTGAAGAGGTAAAGAGATGTAGGGTTTGGGGTTTAGTTTTTGCACCCAGGATGCAAAAGAACTCATAAAATCAGTCCCTCTATTATGTGCAAACAGAGATGACATGTTCCTTCTCAAGGGGTGCTTTTTTTGGGCTCCTGGGAAGTCAGTGAGACAAACTGAAGCCAGTGCAGGAGCAGAAGTCCCTGGGACTCTGGAAGTCCCCTGGGATGGGGAGCAAGGCCAGGCTGCAGCTCTGACCTTGGGAGGACCCAGGGAGACTTCTTTTCTTGTCTCCCACTTGCCCACTGACAAACCTGCTCTCAGAAAGCAGTTGCCTTCTAGAACAACATCGTAGACTTAGCTGAGCTGAGAGCATTTCCTCAAGTCCTTTGCTGCTTGTGTGCTTCACTGTGCTAAGTCACTTCAGTCATGTCCAACTCTGTGCAGCTGTGTGACCCCATGGACTGTAGGCTCCTCTGTCCATGGGATTCTCCAGGCAAGAATACTGGAATGGATTGCCATGCCCTCCTTCCTTTGCTGCTTATTTCCCCCTTAAAAAAAGTATGTCCTCTCCCAGGTGAGAAGGCATTGGTTTTGCAGACTTCTAGCTTGGGGTGGCTGGTTTCTCCAAACAACGTTAGCCCTTCACTGGGTCCAAGAAGCAAACTGTCTCAACTCTGACATTTAACCAAGGAAATCCATGAGGCTGGCGGTGGATGCTTCAGACATGATATCTGGAGAATCATTCTTTGCAGAATGACTATGAAATACTCTTCTAGAGAATGGTGGCATCTTCCTGGAAGAAGGCCTAGATGGGAAATGCTGGCCTCTGGGACACAGACTTTCTCCCCCTCGGCTGCAATCATGGGGCTGCAATCGTGGGGCTTCTTGGCCATGGAAAGGTTCTTTCGGAGTCTTCTGATTTGATTTCGTCTACCCTGCAGGGGACAGCATTGGGCAAAGAACTGTGGAATTCATGTGATAAAAGGAGAAACATTTGCTTCCAATTATCCAAATTATTGTTTGCTAATTGAAGTACAAAAGGGGTATTTTTTTTCTCTTTGGGTTGGAATAAGCATCCTTTTCCTTAAATCTCTTTGATTGAGCAAAAATGCTTTTGGAGTGTTTACTTTAATCCATACATCATTTTCCTGATTAGTAGTTGTTCAGTAACATCCCTGCTCACGGAGGTAAGCTTTCACCAGAGGCTGATTTGTCATCAAAGCTGAAGAAATTGATATATGTTCTATAGTCACCACTGGGTATCTCACATTGTCTGGGTTTTGTTTTTTAATGTGAATATTAGTTTGGGAAACAAAAATTCCTCTGCCATTATACTGTAATGATATATGCTTTCTCTCAAATATGAATATTGTCTTAGGTCAAATTTCTGGAAACAGAGATGGAGATTTGCATGCAGGGCATAGTCTCAGAAACAGCACTTGTCGGGTAGTAAGGATATAGGAGAGGCATTGGGCAGTTGCAAAGACCACATCTGATACTGTGGGGAGCACTATTGCTGGGATCACCCTTCAGAGGTTTCTCAAATGCAGACAAAGAAGCTGGACTTTTATGTCCCAACACTGCCCAGTCTTGGATCTGAACTGCCAGAGAAGGAGGTGCAATCTTAATTGAAGTGAAGTGAAGTGAAAGTCACTCACTCATGTCCAACTTTTTGTGACCCCATGGACTATACAGTCCATGGAATTTTCCAGGCCAGAATACTGGAGTGGGAAGCTGTCCCCTTCTCCAGGAGATCTTCCCAACCCAGGGATCAAACCCAGGTCTCCTGCATTGCAGGTGGATTCTTCACCAGCTGAGCCACCAGGGAAGCCAAGGATACTGGAGTGGGTAGCATAACCCNGAGTGGGAAGCTGTCCCCTTCTCCAGGAGATCTTCCCAACCCAGGGATCAAACCCAGGTCTCCTGCATTGCAGGTGGATTCTTCACCAGCTGAGCCACCAGGGAAGCCAAGGATACTGGAGTGGGTAGCATAACCCTTTGCCAGCAGATCTTCCCGACCCAGGGATCAAACCCAGGTCTCCCGCATTGCAGGCAGATTCTCCACCAGCTGAGCCTCCAGGGAAGCCCAAGAATACTGGAATGGGTAGCATAACCCTTTTCCAGCAGATCTTCCCGACCCAGGGATCAGACCCAGGTCTCCTGCATTGCAGGTGGATTCTCCACCAGCTTAGCCACCAGGGAAGCCCAACCTTGATTGAACTAGTTCTCTAATCTCCTAATCCCCAGGAGGGGAGCAGCTCTGAGCTAGCCTCACTCCAGCGTGGGATGGGGCTGAAGGATGGGCATCGGGTGTCTCAGCTCTGAAGGAGCACCTAGGCAGCACACCACGGCATCCACTAATCCACATACACACAAACATATTTTAAGTGCAAAATAGAAATTGATGCATGTTATTTCCGAAGAGACATCTGAAAAGACCTGTTTCAGCTTCAGCGGCTCAGATGCTGTAGTCCTCAAACTCCTTCTAGAAGGGAGCTCTGTGGAGCCTATGGTGGGTTTGTTTATTCTTGGCAGATGCAAAGAAGTTATCTCTGAACTTCTGCCAGCGATCAAAGGAATCGATGGTGTAGAACAGTTCCACGGGCCATCTCCTTCCTGCCCATCATCTATCATCCCAACCCTCAACCTCTTTTCTGAATGATGACTGCACCCTAAACACATAAAATTAATCACCACTCGAGGCCAGCCAGGTGTCTTGCCTCCAGAAATTATCTCACTGCAGGAAAAAAACAAAACAAAACAACCAGCTCGGATCTCATAATGTCTCATAATTTCATATAAAGAGCAGTGGAGTCAGATGGGAGCCCCTGACAGATTTGCAAAGTTCCGGGAAGCCAAGAGCCAGCTCCGGCTTCATGCAAAGATCAGGAGGCAGTTGTTTGAGGGAAAAGCCCTGTTTCAGGTAAAGAAGGCACCGCTTGACTCAAAGCAGTGCTAATGAAACCGCCAGCCTCCGACAAAGGAGAACGCATGTAGGGCAGAATGAGGTGACCACACAGAAGAGCTCTGCTCATTCTAGAAACTTTACGGTGGTTTTAGAGAAGTCAGGCAAAGGCTGGGGAGAAGCCCTCCAATTCCACACTTAGCAGCAGATTATTACATGATCCGAAGAAACTCTGATTTTGAAATTCCATATGACAAGTACTGCTTAACTTAACAGTGGCTGCTAGCCGCTGTCTCTTGTCCCCTGTATGTATATTTTATTTTCACTATGCGGCCCTCTGGCAACGTCCTGTACATTTCAATCAATCAGAAGCCCCATTTGCCAGCTCTGTGCAGAGTTCAGTGCTTCTGAGAATTTGGCAGAGAAAAAACAGAGATAGACAGGGGGGAAAAAAAAAAAAGATCATCTTCAGCTAATCACGTGACATTTCCAATATCTAAATCCGGGAAGGCGGCGCTTCCTTGCAATATGCAAAATGCAAGATCCACTAAGGCCAGGCAGGTTTTCACCAATGAGCTCGGCCTCCATTTCAGATTAGTGGCAAATCCTTATAACTTAGCTCTAATTGAGAGCTTAGCTGTTGCTATTAAATTCCTTTTCAGAAACAACAGGGCCGACAAGATTCCCCTTACTGAGAACGTTCTCCCACTCTATCTGAAATTATCCAAATGGAGGAGAATTGAGGCAAACGTTATAAAATAACACTGCCCCCCAAGATAGTTTGGCATGTTTGATTAAGAGAAGCCTCATCTAGAGTCTGTGAGTAAAATAAAGTCATCCTAAGCTTTAAGAGTCGGACATGACTGAGCGACTTCACTTTCACTTTTCACTTTCATGCATTGGAGAAGGAAATGGCAACCCACTCCAGTGTTCTTGCCTGGAGAATCCCAGGGACGGGGGAGCCTGGTGGGCTGCCGTCTATGGGGTCACACAGAGTCGGACANCAAAGAGTTGGACATGACTGAGCGACTGAACTGAACTGATGGTAACTCTTTGTGGCGTTTTAAGGAACCACTAAACTCTTTTTCCAAAGAACTTACAGCATTTTGCAGTCCAAATCTCACTCCCTCCATATCATTGCTGACACTCGTTTGTATCTTTTTAATAAAGCTGTCTTTCTAAAAGTTACATGATAATATATGAGTACATCCTTAGTGTGGGGCTTCCCTGGGGGCTCAGATCGTAAAGAATCTGCCTGCAGTGTGGAAGACCTGGGATAGATCCCTTTGGGACAATTCCCTGGAGGAGGGCATGGCAACCACTCCAGTATTCTTGCCTGGAGAATCCCCATGGACAGAGATCCTGATGGGCTACGGTCCATGTGGTCACAAAGAGTCAGACACAACTGAGTGACTAAGCACAACACAGCACATCCTTACTGTGAAATAAGTCTAAGCAAACCTTAATTCCACAGAACCAGATGGAAAAATTCCCTCTTCACCATGCTTTCCAGCCTGCTCTCCTTAGAGGTAAATGCAGTTTTTGGCAGCCAGTTATGGAGACTGACATGCTTCCTAAGTGGCCCTCGTGGTAAAGAATCCACCTGACATTGCAAGAGATGTGGGTTTGATCCCTGGGTCAGGAAGATCCCCTGGAGGAGGGCATCATAATCCTCTCCAGTATTCTTGCCTGGAGAATCCCATGGACAGAGGAGCCTGGTGATCCGCAGTCCATAGGGTAGCAAAGAGCTGGACATGACTTTCCAACTGAACAGCAAGCAGCAACAGTGGCTCCAAACTCTTCAGTTCAGTTCAGTCGCTCAGTCGTGTCTGACTCTTCGTGACCCATGAACCACAGCATGCCAGGCCTCCCTGTCCATCACCAACTCCTAGAGTTCACCCAAACTCACGTGCATCGAGTCGGTGTTGCCATCCAGCCATCTCATCCTCTCTCATCCCCTTCTTCTCCTGCCCCCAATCCCTCCCAGCATTAGGGTCCTTTCCAATGAGTCAACTCTTCACATGAGGTGGCCAAAGTACTGGAGTTTCAGCCTCAGCATCAGTCCCTCCAATGAACGCCCAGGAATGATCTCCTTTAGGATGGACTGGTTGGATCTCCTTGCAGTCCAAGGGACTTTCAAGAGTCTTCTCCAACATCACAGTTCAAAATCATCAATTCTTCAGCACTCAGCTTTCTTCACAGTCCAACTCTCACATCCATACAAGACCACAGGAACAACCATAGCCTTGATTAGATGGACCATTGTTGGCAAAGTAATATCTCTGCTTTTTAATATGCTATCTAGATTGGTCATAACTTTTCTTACAAGGAGTAAGCGTCTTTTAATTTCATGACTGCAATCACCGTCTGCAGTGATTTTGGAGCCCAAATAGCCATTTTTGTATACATCCTTCCAGTAACTCTCTGCATTTTTATTCAGAAACATGTACAGACAAATATAGTTCTCCTGCTTTTATATAAATGTGATCATGCTATACATACAGAGTTAGAAAAGGCAAAGGAACCAGAGATCAAATTGCCAACATCCATTGGAGCATAGGAAAAGCAAGAGCATTCCAGGAAAACATCTACTTCTACTTTATTGATTACACCAAAGTCTTTGACTATGTAGATCACAACAAACCAAACTGTGGAAAATTCTTCAAGAGATAGGAATACGAGGCCACCTTACCTGCCGCATGAGAAATCTGTATACAGGTCAAGAAGCAACAGTTAGAACCAGACATGTAACAACAAACTGGTTCCAAATTGAGAAAGGAGTATGTCAAGGCTGTATATCGTCACCCTGCTTATTTAACTTATATGCAGAGTACATCATGCTAGGCTGAAGGAAGCACAGGTTGGAATCAAGATTGCCAGGAATTATATCAATAATCTCAGACATGCAGATGACATCATCCTTATGGCAGAAAGTGAAGAGGAACTAAAGAGCCTCTGGATAAAAGTGAAAGAGGAGAGGGAAAAAACTGGTTTAAAACTCAACATTCAAAAAACTAATTTCAATGCATCTGGTCCCATCACTTCATGGCAAATAGATGGGGAAACAGTGAGAGACTTTATTTTCCTGGGTTCCAAAATTGCTACAGATGGTGACTGCAGCCAAGAAATTAAAAGATGCTTGCTCCTTTGAAGAAAAGCTATGACCAACCTAGATAGCATATTAAAAAACAGAGACATCACTCTGCCAACAAAGGTCCATCTAGCCAATGCTATGGTTTTTCCAGTAGTCGTGTATGGATGTGAGAGGTGACTATAAAGAAAGCTGAGTGCCAAAGAATTGATGTTTTGAACTGTGGTGTTGGAGAAGACTCTTGAGAGTCCCTTGGACTGCAAGGAGATC
>SJYV01019083.1:390957-419888 GCA_006410875.1 Neotragus pygmaeus
TTTTCCAATAGTCATGTATGGATGTGAGAGTTGGACTATAAAGAAAGCTGAGCACTGAAGAATTGATGCTTTTGAATTGTGGTGTTGGAGAAGACTCTTGAGAGTCCCTTGGACTGCAAGATGACTCAACCAGTCCATCCTTGAGAAAATCAGTCCTGAGTATTCATTAGAAGGACTGATGCTGAACCTGAAACTCCAATACTTTGGCCACCTGATGGGAAGAACTGACTCAATTTAAAAGACCAATGCTGGGAAAGATTGAAGACAGGAGGAGGAGGGGACGAGACAGAGAGTCACATGGTTGGATGGCATCACCGACTCGATGGACATGAGTTTGGGTAAACTCCGGGAGTTGCTGATGGACAGGGAGGCCTGGCGTGCTGCCATCCATGGGGTCACAAAGAGTCGTACACAACTGAGCACCTGAACTGAACTGACTGAACCTTGGGTTAGAAATAATTTGCCAGGTTTCTATCTCATAGGTTTGTCATTTTTAGCCTCTCTGTATTCCTTTTTGAAGAGAAATGCATCTCCTCATTGATGGAAAGTCTTTTGTACTTGTCTCTTAGCGTTTGGTTGATATGGGATTGACGTTTATATGACTGATCATGGAAAGACCCTGTTATCTGATCCTGGATAGACCCNCTCTCTGTATTCCTTTTTGAAGAGAAATGCATCTCCTCATTGATGGAAAGTCTTTTGTACTTGTCTCTTAGCGTTTGGTTGATATGGGATTGACGTTTATATGACTGATCATGGAAAGACCCTGTTATCTGATCCTGGATAGACCCTTCAGCCTACAGTGAAAGAAACTTTTAAAGCAGTGACTTTCCCAATTTTCTCATCCTCTCACTACCCCCTGAGAATCCATGCTAGGAAATGTGTCATCTTTATTTGCCTTATTTAGGTACAAAAAGAAGCATTGATAATCATTCTGCTTTTTAATATGAAGGAGGAAGCAGAGCTGTGATGGGAGAATTCTGAGAATGGCTTGGTTTGATGGAAAAAGGAAAAGTGAGACAAATGAGTGAAGACACTCACAAGGTCCTGAAAATTGGCTGAAAAATTGTCCCCTTTGAGAGACTGAATCACCAATACAAAAGGAGCTTGGCAGACTGGTGGAGCATGACTATAGAACAAGATGAAGGTATTCTATTGACTTAAAAAAAAATTGTTCAGTAGTTGGAAAGATAAGAGTGGAGGAGCGCCTAAGATTGTCATGAGCTGTGTGGTTTGAGCAGGTAGATCACCCCTGGAATTCTAAACATCTTGCTTGGTATCGAAGGGACAAATCCTCAGGCATTTTGTTATCTGCTGTTCTGTGTGCATGCTAACTTTTCATATATGTAGCTTTCTTTTTTTTTTTTTTTCCTCCATTTGCTAAGGAAAATGGAAGTTAACCTCCATGGAAAACTGGAATGGCTATTTTAGATCTTAAAGGACCATATGTTCAACTTGGATCAACGGAATAAGCATTTTGTAATGTCTACTATGCATCTAGCTAGTGATATATTAAGGATTATAATAGGATTCAGAAGGAAAATATGAACCAGTCTTTTTTTGATGAAGAACTGATAGTCTAATTGTGGTTTAACCAAACAGAGAAGAGTCTGAGGCTCTAGTAAGATTCTGAGCTAAATATAATCAAGCTAGAAGTTAAACTATCCTATAGAATTTTTCAAGAGATTTATTGTGAATCCCTTTGGTTTGTAATGTAGGTGTTTGTGGACTACTATTGAGTCAGTCAGAGTGCCAGTGTTTTAGGTCAGAGATGATGGAAGATCAAGAACAGATTTGCTTTGAAGGGCTTGGGAATGCAGCAACTTGGACTTATTGGTAAAATCCAATTTCACTTTCTCCTTTAATCCATCCTCAACTCTGTGCCTGTCTCCCCTACCCCAGCCCCCCTGAGTGTATCTGTTGGAAATTCTGCATTGAAGACATACAGTAGCAACTTAATAACATAAGTTCTGTCATTCGGCTTCAGATATATTCATTCAATTAAGCACTCAAAATGCTCACACTATAGCTTACATGTTATTTATAGGATTGACATTATTTGCAATATGCTGAGAAGAGAGAAGGAGGTTGACTATTTAGAGGTTGGCTTATTTTTCTTAGAATTGTTATTAAATTAGTCCTTTAATTAATGTCAGATATGCATAAGCGTTTTCATGTGGAAAAGAAGTAAGTGGGGATCTCTTTCAAAATGTAATTGGGAGAATTCTCAAGTCATATGCCTGGGCTGGAGCCTGGTTCTTTGAAAATAAACCAAAGAGAATACGAAATTCCAAGATACAAAGAAAGTGTCAGGTGTGCTGGTAGTGTGGGGGGTGGGCTAGGGGAGTGAGTGGGTGCTGAAGCACAGGATGACCTATTTCTGGCCCTGTCGTGTACATTAAAACTGTCTCGTGTCAGGCCAGTGGGTGTGAAAAATACTCAAGAATTCAGAATGGCTTTGGGTACCAGTTATTCATGTAACCCCAGAGAAATAGACTATTCTGTGTTGAACAGAAGAAGCTACAAAGAAGGAGTCTGTAGATAAGTATTGTAGATAAGAGAGGCAGTAACTAACTAAAGAGCAGTGTAACAGAAAATGCGACTATTAAAGACCAGGCTTAAAAATCCCCAAGCATGCAAAACAATGTGAGCCACATAGGCAAAACTAAATCTAGCTTATTTCATGAGCATAAGCAAAACTTAGGTTATCTCTGGTAAGTGTCTCTGAGAATCACAAAAGAAACTTAAGTCATCTTCCCAAAGTGGTATAGGAATAACTTTTAACCAATCCTTGCCAATTGGAAACCTCCATTGTAATAACTAGCATTGCTTTATATATCATCCCATCATGTCATACATGGATGTGAGAGTTGGATCATAATGAAGTCTGAGTGCAGAAGAATTGATGCTTCAAATTGTGGTGCTGGAGAAGACTCTTGAGACTCCCTTGGACAGCAAGGAGATCAAACCAGTCCATGCTAAAGGAAATCAACCCTGAATATTCATTAGAAGGACTGATGCTGAAGCTGAAGCTCCAGTGCTTGGCTACTTGATGAGAGCCGACTTATTGATAAAGACCCTGACGCTGGGGAAGATTGAAGACAGGAGGAGAAGTGGGTGACAGAGGATGAGACGGTGGGATGGCATCACTGACTCAATGGACACGAGTTTGAACAAACTTCAGGAGATAGTGAAGGGCAGGGAAACCTGGCAGGCTGCAGCTCAACGGGGTTGCAAAGAGCCAAACATGACTTTAGTGACTGAACAGCAACAACATCATCTCACGCCTCTGAGCTGCCTATCACTTTTGGATTTGAAGACTCCCAGTTCATAAACAGCTTTTGTGAAAAAATTAACTCTTACTAAATACTATTTTAGCAGTCTGGTTTTAATTTTTACTACTCCTGGATTTTTGACAGCACACATCTATTTTCCTTTTGGATTTAGCTGCCCGTATTTGCCACCTTTGACAGGGCAGCGCTATGTGAATTTCTTTTTACCAGGTGTTTGTTTCAACTTGTAGACCTAGAGTGGAATCCATGGATAAGTTTGACTAAACCACTGCAGTTGGTTCTCTCCAAAATTTTAACTGAAGACCAAAGGGAGTCAGTAATTCCTTAGCCTGAAAGGACTATTAAAGTCAAGGATGTACCCCGTCACATGAGATACATGTTAATAATATTCAATCTCTGGTCCAGGAACTAAAATCTCACGTGCCATGGGGCAGCTAAGCCCACGTGCTGCAGCTGCTGAGCCTGCACTCGGAGCCTGTGCATGGCGACAGGAGAAGCCACGGAGAAGCCCACCCACTACAACTGGAGCAGCCCCTGCGCTGCAGCTAGGACCCAGCACAGCCAGAAAAAGGGAAAAAAATAGCATTAATAGCAAAAGCTCATAAGGGGCACAAATGGTATATTAGGGGATAGCATTCAGGCATCTAATTTGTACTAGTTTCATGTCTTTTTAGGAGCTTTACTGGTTTCCCTTACTCTAATGGACCACTTCAGATATTTTTTTTCTATAAATAGCTTCTCTAAACCTCTTATGTTATCACAATAATTTTTCTTTCAGTTCAGTTCAGTCGCTCAGTCGTGTCCGACTGCTTGCGACCCCATGAATAGCAGCACGCCAGGCCTCCCTGTCCATCACCATCTCTCGGAGTTCACTCAGACTCNGACCCTATGGACTATAGTCACCAGGCTCCTCTGTCAATGGAGCTCTTCAGGCAAGAATACTGGAATGGGTTGTCATTTTCTACTCCAGGGGATCTTCCTGACCCAGGGATTGAACCCTCATCTCCTACGTCTCCTGCATTGGCAGCAGATTCTTTACCACTAGCATCACCTGGAAAGTCGGGTGACTCCATACTGCTAGCCATATACATGGTCTAGAAACACAGGCTGGCAGAAAAGCTAGCTTCTTTAGTATAATTCCCTCTGCCGTTAGGCCATATGGCCACTAAATCAGTTCCATGTGTGCTCATCAGGGGGTCTCAGCCCAGGGAATTAAGATCTCAGCCTTGGGGAGTTGGGTAGAGCCACACCCTTGAGCCTTACTCTTTTGATTGAAATAAAATTGCAAAATGAATGATAATCACAAGAGCAGATCATTATCCATCGTATGCAAGCTGGGCCATCACGAAGGATATTGATATAGCCACAAAAATGAGCCCAGGTCCAGAGGCCAAGCTCCTGAAAGAAGCCAGGCTGGGGAAGAGAGTGAATTGGCACCACAATTGAAAACATCACCGCTAGCACCAGGACCCTCCAAGTTCTGGTACTTCGCTNAAGGATATTGATATAGCCACAAAAATGAGCCCAGGTCCAGAGGCCAAGCTCCTGAAAGAAGCCAGGCTGGGGAAGAGAGTGAATTGGCACCACAATTGAAAACATCACCGCTAGCACCAGGACCCTCCAAGTTCTGGTACTTCGCTCCCATCACTGCTCCAGAGCCAAGGAGAAGGCTGATCTGTGAGCATTCACTGATGGGGGGAAAAAAAAAGTGGTCAATTGTTTCTCTGTTAACACTTCTCATCCCTGGGATTTAACTGGACCCTACTTACTTTATTTTGGGCAGATTCATATATGGATGGTGATTACTGGGCCCTGTAAAAGCGATCAATCAATATTTGTTGAATAGCGTAGAATCAACTGGACTTTTATTTTCTCTTTAATTCCCAAAGCCAAGTGCTAGGCCCTTTGTAAACACCACTTTGATATGCTAAAGAGTCTGAAACACTTAATGAGCCACCCTTTGGTAACTGGATTCCTCAACTTGGGAAGGTATGAATTTGCTAATCATTAATGAGCAGGAACTGGTTGACAAATATTGGCCATGACTGTAGAAGAGAAGGTACATTCAGCTCTGGCTAACTGATCCCACCTTCTTCTGTGACTGGTCTGAGTGTTGGGTCCCAGGCATCTCTTAGAAGAGACTCTTCAACGGTCCCGGACTGGGTTTCTCCTCCTGACTCTTATTTTCTCTGGGTAGCGTTTGCTTAGTTGCCAGTGTGAAGTCATTTGGGATCCCGTGAGAGGCTGTAAGTTCATGTGATTTCTACACTCTTTCATCCTTATTTCAAAAACAAAATTAAATTGTTTGTTTTTGCCTGAATTAAAATGTGCCCTAATTCACTTTGCTGGTTATCATACATTAAAAATCAAAACCACTTTCCTCCTGTTTAAAAAAAAAAAAGGCCAAGAGAAGAGAAGAAACAGCAGCAAGATCAAGTTCTGACTGTTACACTTATTCATTGGCTGTAAGATAACCAAGCTCTCAGTTTCATAGCACAGTGAAAGCTATGGCTGAAGGAGGAGAGAGAGATGAATTATATAAATTCCGTCGTACTTCTTCAGCCGCTTGTGGAAAGAGAAAGCAGCAATCCTCTATCAATCAGGACAGGCTCTGTTATGCTGCAGTAACAGACAACCACAAAACCTCAGCATGAAGTTGATTTCATGCTGATGCTACCTACTTAACTCTTGTCAGTATGGGGCTCTGCTCATGGCTATCACTCACAGACCCACCACAACAGTGGGAAGAGAACGCAGAAAACAAAGATTGTACTGGCGGTTACATTTTTCTGCCCAGAAGTCAACTTCTGCTCACATTTCACCAGCCTAAGAAAGCTACGTGGCCAGTCTAATTTCAAAGGAGGCAAAATATAGTGCTTTGTTGAATCAGAAAGAAGGAGAGGTAGAAATACTGAAATATTGAAGGAGAGGTGGGATGTTGAACAGCAGAAATGACTGTCACAGATCCCAAGCACACAGAACTCAATGCAGAAGAGCTTGTAAAACCTCTTTGTGAAGAGAAGTTGGCCTCTAGGAGAAGGAAAGCTGGGTGTGGGACACAGCCTCCTGGGCTTAACTCCTCCCAACTTCTTTCCCCCACCTATCCCCTCTCTTCTCCCACCTATCCCCTCTCCTTCTCCTTCTCCTTTGCCTAGCTTTTTATTCCCTTACCCCCTCTATTTCTTTTAAGATTTGTTTGATGTGGACCATTTTTAAAAGTCTTTATTGGATTTGTTACAATATTCTTTCTGTTGTTTATGTTCTGGTTTTTTTTTTTGACATGAGGCATGCGGGATCTCAGATCCTGGACACGGAATCAAACTCACACACTTTGCACTGGAAGGGAAAGTCCTAACCAGTGGACCACCCAGGAAGTCACCTTACCCCCACTGTTTCTGAGGGTGCAGAGCACTTTTCAGCTTGGTGACTTACACAGCCATGGGTTGGGGTGGGGAAGTGAGGGGGAATCTGACTCGTGTCAACCTGAGTGTCTCCTCCTGCAGAACGAACAGTGTGAACACCCCAAGTCTCTTCATCTCTTCCCGCCTCCTGAAGGTTAAAACTATAGACCTCAACTTATCTATCTGTTTAGGGAGTGTTACTGAGAATAAAGTACTCCTCCGACTCACAAACAGACAAACAATGCAGTATCTTTTAAAGGACAAAGATTTGAACAAATAATTTACAAATGAAAGAGATTTTATGAATGTCCATAAACACATGAAAAAGTGTCAAGATCATTAGTCATTATATGTGTGCATGCTCCGTCGTGCCCAACTCTTTACAACCCCATGAACTGTAGCCCAGCAAGCTCCTCTTCCCATGGGATCTTCTAGGCAAGAATACTGGAATGGGCTGCCATCTCCTACTCCAGGGAATCTTTCCAACCCAGGGATCAAACCCTTGTCTCTTGCATCTCCTGCGTTGGCAGGTGGATTTTTAACTGCTGTGCCGCTTGGACAGCCATCATCAGTCATTAAGAAATGCAAATTAAAAGCCACCTTGAGCTACCACTACATACCCACCAGAGTAGTTAAAACTTAAAAAGAAAAGAAAAGAAAAGAAAAAAACCTGACAACAGTAAATGCTGGCAAGGATGTGGAAAAACTAACTTGCATGTGTTGTTGATAGGAACTCAAATGTAGGAAGTGAGGTGATTGGTGGAAGGAGATGGTTTGGTTTTGTTTTTTATGACTGTACACACAGCTATCCTGTGGCCAATTTAGATCTAGGTATTTTATCCAAAAGAAATATAAGCATATGTCTACCAAAGGCTACATATTGCCTTTAACAATTGTTTGTCTCTTACAAATTATCACAGCCATTTAATTCATAATTGTCCAAAATCTAGGAACAGCCTAGATGGTCATAAATGGAGGATGGATACACAAACTGAGATAAAGTCATGTGAAAGAATTCAGCAATAAAAGGGAACAGACCACTGATACGTGTAAAACCGTGGACGCATCTCAAAAATATGATGCTTGGTGAAAAACCTTATACTCACTCACACACATACGTTATGAGTCCATTTTTTTTTTTTTTAATGTTCTACAACAGGCTAAATTCATTCATGATGGGGGGAAAAAACGATTGAAAGAATTACTTGTTTCTGCAGTAGAGACTGGAAGACCTTTGAGAGAATTTTAATGGGAGAAGGTAATGTGTTGTATCTTGATAGGGAGTGTATGTTACGATGACATATGCAGTTGTCAGAACTCATGCACTGGTATGATTCAGGTTTACACATTTCATAGATGTAAATTTTTTCTTTTTTTTTTAATTGAAATATAGGTGATTTACAACTGTAAGTTTCTATTGTACAATGAAGTGAATCAGCTCTATGTGCACATGTATCCTTTCTCTCTTAGCTCTTCCTCCCACGCCCACCACCACATCCATCTAGATCACCAACGAGCACTGAGCTGAGCTCCCCTTGCTACACAGCAGCTTCCCACTAGCTCTCTGTTCTACACACGGCAGTGCACATCCATCCATCCCAATCTCCCAATTCACTCCACCCTCCTTAACCCTCCGCTCCCCATGCCCACATGTCTGTCCCCTACAGTCTCTATTTCTGCCCTGCAGATAGATTCATTTATATCATTTTTCTGGATTCCACATACATGTGTTAATGTATTTGTTTTTCTCTTTCTGACTTCCTTCACTCTGTATGACAGACTTTAGGTCTGTCGACATCTCTAGATACGACCCAATTTCATTCCTTTTTATAGCCAAGTAATATTCCATTGTATATATGCACTGCATCTTCATCTCAAGGATATATTTTAGAAAAATTTTATCTAAAAAATGATGTAAGCAAATATTGAACCCTAGTGACGAGATAGGCAGGCTATGTCTAGGGACAAAGTGTACTGATGTCTGAAACTTACTAAGAAATAAGTACACGTAAGAGTAAATAAAACTGAGTGATGGTTGGATAGAGGGTGGACATGTGATGAAGCAAGAATAGCAAAACTTAAGTGTAGAATATAGATGGTGGGTATATGGCTATTTGACATTGTTGTTGTTCAGTTGTTCAGTCGTATCCAACTCTTTGCAGACTTCATGGATTGCAGCATGCCAGGCTTTCCTGTCCTTCACCATCTCCCAGACTTTGCTCAAACTCATGTCCATTGAGTCAGTGACGCTATCCACTTGTCCTCTGATGTCCCCTTCTCCTCTTGCCTTCAATCTTTCCCAGCGTCAGGGTCTTTTCCAATGAGTCAGCTCTTTGCATCAGGTAGCCGAAGTATTGGAGCCTCAGCTTCACCATCAGTCCTTCTAATGAATATTCAGGGTTGATTTCCTTTAGGATTGACTGGTTTGATCTCCTTGCAGTCTAAGGAACTGTCAGGAGTCTTCTCCAACACCACAGTTTGAAGCATCGGTTCTTGAGTGCTTAGCCCTCTTTATGGTCTGACTCTCGCATCCAAACACGACTACTAGAAAAACCATAGCTTTGACTATACGGACACTTGTCAGCAGTAATGTTTGACGTTATTCTTTCATTTATTATTTTGTATGGAAGAAAGAACACCCCCTCCACCCAGGTTCCAGAGCCCAATCCTGATGAGTCCAAGGTTAAGGTCCTTACTTACTTTCTGTGTGAACTTGGACAAGTTTCTTAATACTTCTGGTCCTGGGTTTTCTTGATAGCGCCAGTCTCCTGGGGAGATCAAGCTTGTAAAAACCTCATCCTTTTTTATAAATGCCCAAGACATCTCATCTTATTGTGCTTTTAATTATTATTCCCCTTGTCCATTCTTTGTTCTTTGTCTGATTTTCTGAGGATGAATAATTTCAGAAGAGTTCTGCCTTTGTCATGGGCTTCCCTAATGGCTCAAGTGGTAAAGAATCAGCTTTCAATGCAGGAGACACAGGAGATGAAGATTCGATCCCTGGGTTCTAAAGATGCCCCGGAGGAAAAAATGGCAATCCACTCAAGTATTCGTGCCTGGAAAATCCCCCTGGAGAGGAGCCTGGCAGGCTACAGTCCGTGGGATGGTAAAGAGTCGGACACAACTGAGCCTGCACACGTTGCTTTGTCATTCCAAAGCCTCAAACCCGCAAGAGGAACTGGAGGAGCCTCTGTTCACTCAACGTGAAGACTGGTGCATGGTATCTGGTCAGGAAGCGTGTGCAGAACAGAATAGATGGGGTTGCTCCGTCGTGACAAGTACCTCAGACTCCTTCTTGTCACCCACCAGAGGGGTACTCACAGGATTTAACCAAAACAGGAATTGGCTCTCATCAGAGGGCATTTCCCAGCTGTGAGGGCTCTGAATCTTACAGGGACAGGAATACCCAAGACTACTTTCTTTTCTGCTTTTCCCCTTTGGGTTGCCTACCACTCTGTTGCTTAGCTTTCTATTTAGAAGGGTAGTTCTCACCAGAAGTGGTCTGACCACTCTCAACCCCAGGCTTCATCCAGCCTGGGGACATCTGGCAATGTCTGAAGGCATTTTGGCTGTCACCCTGAGATTTCCTCCTGGAATCTAGTGAATAGAGGTCACAGATGCTGCAAAACCTCCTATAAAGCACAGAACGACCCTCTCCCTCCAATAGAAAATGACCCAGCAAAAATGTCGAATGGGAAGTTGGAAAGTCCTGCTGGTGGTGGTTTAGTCTCTAAGTCATGTCTGACTCTTGCGACCCCATGGATTTTGGCCTGCCAGGCTCCTCTGTCCTTGGGATTCTCCAGGCAAGAATACTGGAGTAAGTTGCCATTTCCTTCTCCAGGGGATCTTCGTGGCCCAGGGGTCGAACCCTAGTCTCCTGCATTGCAGGTGGATTCTTTACCAACTGAGCTACAAGGGAAGTCCCTAAAGTCTCGAGTAGATTGAAAAGGAAAACTGGGTAGAGTGGCCTAGACAACATCATTCATCAGACAGCGGTTACCTGAACGCTACATGGCAGACTGGAATTCACTTGAATAAGGAGACCCACGGACCCTGGTCCAGTGGCCGCTATGAGCAAGGTGAGGCTACAGGGGCTTTTTCCCCCCCTTCTTCTCTCCCTCCCTCTTTGCATCCTAAAAGCACAACAACCCCTTAGATGTCCGTGGACCAATACTCCAGAACTCTGTGCCTCTTCTACTTCTCTCAAAATTGAAATGAGGGTGCCCAAGAATGTCTCAGTGATTCCCGTCCTGGATTTATTTAATATGCCCAGTACCCTGAGGCCCTGGGAGAGGGAGAGGCCAAGGGCAGCCAAGGAGAGTGCACGTGGTCGTAAAAGCCACAGCTACAGTAAATGCAATCGAATGGTTCAAGTCTGTCCCAGACCCATGTCATAACCGTTGTGTCACAACATCCGATTTAAAAGGGGCCTCTAGAAATGCAGAGTGGGACTTGGGCCAGCCTGCCAGGTTGTAGCTTCCTGTGAGCTGTGCTGGGAAGGCCCTGAAAAGGGTCCTTTGGTAGGAATCTTTGCCCCTAACCCAAGCCACAGCTCTGGACATTCCCTACCCCCACCCCCAACACACCCCTCGAGATCCATTCTTGTGGGTTAAGCATTGTTTTCCCTACTCAGTTCTCTTTGAAAGCATGAGCATCCTCAGAAAAACAGCCATTCATCAACACACTCCTGAGAAAGGGTTCAGCGACGGGGAAGGGCAAGGCCTTTAGAACTGGACAGCTCCCTCAGTTTGAGCCTGAACCCTCTCATTCCATGGCTGTGTGATCTTGGAGGAGTGACTGACCCTCTCTGAGCCTCAGTTTCCTCATCTATAAAATAAGGGTGGCAACAGTCTCTACTTTCACTGTTGCTGTGAGGGTTAAATGTGAATGAAGCTAAGAAAGCACTGGCTACAAGGCCAGACTCATAGGAAGCTCTGTAGGAGAATGATCAGCATGCTAATAATAGTAGTGGTAGTAATAGCCCATGGGGGTGCATGCGAAGGTGAATGAGCCTTTGTTACAGTCAAGCTGGGAGGCTGAGATTCACTTGCAAATAGCTCTAAAGCAGGGTAGAGTGTGGCCAGTGACCTGAGAGAGGTATAAACAGCAGGGAGAGAGGCCAGGGATTCAGAAGGGCCCCTGCCAAGCCAAACAGACTTGCCAGAGGAAGTTGCATTTAAGTGGGGCCTGAGAGGATGTGTGTGTGGGTGGGGACAGATGAGAGCACAGGATAGAAGGACCCCCAAGTGCAGGGTGCAGTGTGATCCAGGCCGGGGCTGCCATATTCAATGGGCAGGCCTTCAGTGCACGGGTGCCTACAGAGGGGCCAGAGGGGGCTGGTGACCGACAGCACGGGGCTCTCAAGCCTGCAGCTGCCCGGGTGGGGCCCTTTTTGCTAATCTACACAGAAACATCCTTGGAGTCTTTAATCTTGGCCCAAGGCAGGAGGCACCCTGAGGAAACATCAGGAAAGCTGTTCAAATGGGTGGAACTCAGGGTGGACCCGGGAAGTTCTGCTGAGGATACATTTAGTTAGGAGGACCTGGAGCAAGGGACACGTATTAAATCACTAGGACTCCAAGCCCTAGTGTGGACCCCGAATTACTGGTTAGCTGTGTGACTTTGAGAAAACCACTGCACCTCTCTGAGCTTCAACTACTTCTATACCCATTATGGAGAATAAATCCTGGCTTTTGCAATATCTGGGGGGAACTAAATGAGATACTCTTCGCATGAGGTGGCCAAAGTACAGGAGTTTTTGTTTTACCATCATTCCTTCCAAAGAAATCCCAGGGCTGAATCCTTCAGAATGAACTGGTTGGATCTCCTTGAAGTCCAAGGGACTCTCAAGAGTCTCCTCCAACACCACAGTTCAAAAGCACCAATTCTTCGGTGCTCAGCCTTCTTCACAGTCCAACTCTCACATCCACATCTCATGACCACAGGAAAAAACATAGCCTTGACTAGATGGACCTTTGTTGGCAAAGTAATGTCTTTCATTCATTCATTTCTGAATGAAAACCAAGATCATGGCATCTGGTCCCATCACTTCATGGGAAATAGATGGGGAAAAGACTCTGATGCTGGGAGGGATTGGGGGCAGGAGGAGAAGGGGATGACAGAGGATGAGATGGCTGGATGGCATCACTGACTCAATAGACGTGAGTCTGAGTGAACTCCGGGAGTGATGATGGACAGGGAGGCCTGGCGTTCTGCAATTCATGGGGTCACAAAGAGTGGACATGACTGAGCAACTGAACTGAACTGAAATGAGATAAACGAAGCCTTAGGTATGGTGCCAGGACAGAACAAGTACCCCCAGAAGTTATCTTTTATATGTAATGATACAATCCCTGATGGCCGTGTGTTGATCTCATGTTATTCATTATCAGGATGTAATCAGACAAGTCAGAAAGGTCCCCTGGGGGAGGAAATGGCAACCCACTCCAGTATTCTGGCCTGGGAAATCCCATGGACAGAGGAGCCTGGCGGGCTACAGTCCACGAGGTCACAGAGTTGGACATGACTGAGCACGCACACACAGAGACACAATCAGACAAATGACCACAAGCAACTGAGAACTAGGAGGGCATTGGTGCCTTGTGGGTAGTGGGGGGAGGTGGGACAGACAGTGCCAGGGGGACAAATGCTGCTGACTTCTTTCTGGCCTTGGGACTTGTAGGGACGCAAGTTCAAGTTCATGCCCTGAGTGCATGTGGGAGCCCAGCTGTCTTATTTTCCAGCAGGTTCCCAGGGCCCAGCCCAAGGCCCAACATTTCCAAGGTCTCCATAAATATTTGTGAATGAGGGAAAGAATGAGGAAGATGGCAAGAGCCTGTTAAGAGAAACCCTGATAGAATAAGTCTCAGAATTCCTTTCTGTGAACATGTTTGTAAGTCCAATTTGTAAGCCCAACGAAGTTAGCCTAGGTACCCAATTAACACAATCGGTTATATAGTACTGTACTGTATAGGTTTATAATACTTTTCACATAAACAACATACAGAAAACAAACTCAAAAAATAAAACATTTTTCATCTTACAGTACAGTTACCTTGAAAAGCATAGTAGTACAGTACTACAGCTGGCATACAGGGGCTGGTACAGAGTGAACAGGCAAAGAAGAGCTACTGACTGGAGGAGGGAGAGGAGGTGGGAGATGGTAGAGCTGAAGGACCCTCAGCAATAGGAGATGGAGGGCAAGCTGCAACTTCACTCTCACCTGAGGTTGCTGGAACGCACGTTCACATCTTTGAAAGTTCGCAATTTGAAGGTTTGTAGGTAGAGGACTTACTGTACCAGATCCAGCCATTGTGTGGGCCTGGGCATGCTGTGCACAGCTGTGATGGCCACACTCATAATGCATATGTGTGTAAGCATGCACTCAGGCACACACATACACAGACAAACACACATGTCCGAAGTTCACACATAGCTTTCTCTCTCTCTCTCAGACCACACACACACACACACACACACACATGCTACCTTCCCCCTTTATGTGTACACACATTCTGTTACACATGCCTCCCCCACATCTCACACACACACATGCACATTTTGTTGCTGTCATTGTTCAGTAACCAAGTCGTATCCTATTCTTTGCGACCCCGTGGACTGCATCACGCCAGGTTTCCCTAACCCTCAGGATCTCCCAGAGTTTGCTCAAGTTCATGTCCATTGAATCAGTGATCCCATCCAACCATCTCATCCTCTGTCGCCTTCTTCTCCTTCTGCCTTCAATCTTTCCCAGCATCAGTGTCTTTTCCAATGAGTCAGCTCTTCGCATCAGGTGGCTAAAGTATTGAAACTTCAGCTTCACCATCAGTCATTCCAAGCAGTATTCAGGGTTGATTTCCTTTAGGATTGACTGGTTTGATCTCCTTGCAGTCCAAGGGACTCTCAGAAGTCTTCTCCAGCACTACAGGTCAAAAGCATCAATTTTTCATTCACAAGTATACAGACATTCATATTAATGCAGACACATTTTTAGATGCAGTCAAATTTTCCCCATTTCAATGTACACAAATGTCTACTCACATACATGCATAAACACACACACCACCATTAGTCTGACATACAAATGCACCTATCTCTATATGGATAAATAGTCATGTTCACACATACAGAGGCACATTCTCAAGCCTACACACATTGCCATGAACATGCTCATTTCATAGATATATTCACGCTTCCCACATCAGCAGACATATGGACACACACATTCACAGAAACATACTCAGGTCCCCATNAAAAAAAAAAAAAGATATTCAGAAGATACAACAGAGCGATAGATGCTCTGACCGAAGGAGTGAAGCCAGGTGTCAGAGGTAGAGACAATCTAGAGATGGAAATAGTAGTTGGGCTTGAAGCATGCCCTCGGGTTTGGCCATCATGAGGTTTCTGTAACCCTGACCGTAAAACTGCAGTTTAAAAGCATCGGCTAGGGGAGAGGAGGAACGGGGTGGGGAAAGAGAGGCTGGAAGAGGAGAAGATAGTATTCAACTGTGCAGGATAAGTCGTAAAATTAAGCCACCTGCTTGTAATTCGTAGAGCTTTCCTTTCTTTAAAGTCCCATTTGCTCATTATTTTCATTCCAGATTCCTTGAGGGTGAAAGACAGTTCTGAAGATGAGATGCCTGGTAAATGTGGAATTGGGGAGAATAATCGGGAAATTCGTTAATTATCGCTCTATTTACAATTCTGTTAGAGTCCAAATGGTAGTTTACGACACCAATTTAAGCCTTATTGGATAAGAGGTATTGACATAGCATGACTCCCTGGAGAGGAATGCGAGTGAAATTCAAACATACTTGGGAATGTAAATTCAGACCCATACAGGACGGTAGTCATGGCACATCCTATTAAGTAAATGAACACTTGAAGATCCAGGCACAGCTGACAGCAGGTGATCCAAAAATGTTCTTGTTGCCCGTTCTTTCTTCCCAACGCATGGGGATGAGAAGAGAGGAAAGGGAAGCATCGTGAAGAACTCTAATAATAGGGCTAATTTATTAAATGCTCAGATGGTGCCAGATACTGTGCTGAGTATAGTTCATGAACTATTGTCTTTAGATGATCTCATTTATTCGATAGAATTTCCTACAGGTAATCAGGGACGGACTCTTACTATCCCCATTTGGTCCTTGAACTTGGAGGCCAAGTGGTCATGGCTGGCAAAGTGGGTGTTGTGATCTCTGGTGACGGGCAGACCAACCGTGTTGGCTCCTCCCCATTACAAAGCTTTTGGGTCTCTGCTGCTTTATCAGCAGAAGGTGGAGGTTGGTTCAAAATACCCCTAAAATGCTCTTTGCCTGAAAAATCCAACTCCTTCCACCTGAGGTTGTAAATGTGCCTCTGCTCTAAGTAAGAGGGACCAATGGGAAAGAATGTAGTCACTCTGGCTTCCCTGGAGAAGCAGCAGGTGAATTTCAGAGCAGGAATGTCAGCATCCTGGGAGCTTTCGACCTGACCCCATGAGATGCACCAGAGAGCTTTGGGCGTCCCAGCTGCAGTCTCTTTTTTCATAAAGATTTCCCGTCCTGTCTCCTGCAGTCAGGGTACCATTTTCCCTGAATGGACTCTGAGCTGCTATTAATTTTGTATGTGTCTAGAAATCTTTTTCTTACCATTCACATTTTAACTCTATCTTTCACTTTGACATCACTTATTGCAAAGACAAATGTCTGAAGCATTTGTTAAAATCCCCCACATTCTTCCTGAGGTCACACCAGCTCTTTGCCTTGTTACTTCTCAGAACACAAGCTTTCCTTGCCAAATATTGCTGGGGTAAAGAATTACTTAGTAATGGAATAATGTGTATTAATTTTTTATGAAAAGGTTTTTTTCTGAGACCAGATGATCTTAGTATTGGAAAATTTGTACTGCTGGATCCCTTTTTTAAATGTGGAAGGGCTGGAATGCCCAAGGGTGATCCCAATGAGCTGAGAGGTGGAGAGATGGTGGTTGCTGATCTGTTGAAGACAGAATAGCTCAGTGGAAGAACTGTTATATTGAGCCGGGCACCACTTCATTCAGCTGAACTGTATACAAATTACTGCCAAACAATGGCTGCTGTTGCTATTTATTGGGTCTTGGTGTGTGAGGCACTGTGTGAATCAATACTTAAACAGGGATGGTCCCATTTAATCATCACAATAGAAGAACAACACAAAGGCTTACTGCCTGTGGCTTGTAAAACTCAACTTTGGTGGACAGCATGCCATGTGATTTGAGAGTTGAGCTTTCCTCTGGAGGTTACAGATGTTCAATTTTCTCCTAATGCTCTTACATAGATTTTTCCATAACATTATGCAAACCCTCCTTCAATTTACGTTTTCAGTCTTTACCACCGCTCGATGTCACCAGTTTTGTTGTTATTCTTCATAATTTCTTTCTAACTGCCTTACATTTGTCTGCTTTAAGATTCAAGGGACGGTGCTTCAGTGTGGCATTGTGGAATCTGGTGTATGACTACATTTTTATTCTAAGACATTTGGAAAACTTTGACATTTGTCCTCTCCTAACATTTTTATTTGTCTTGCAGACTCCTATTTTATTTAATTCATCCTTATGAAGGAGGCTTTTTTGTTTTTGATGATTTTAGCTGCCCTCCTCCAGACCTTTTCTGACTCCATTAGATCTTTACCAAGAATTGAAAATGAAAGTGGCATTTATCATCGAATGCCATGGTCTTATTCCAAATTGTCTTAGGACAGAGCAATATAAGGCATAATGCAGGGTCATATTGTGAACAACTTTGCTAAGTGTATTAGACAAAGAAATGATCACCACATACCACCGTCCGCTCAGATACAGTATGAAGGGTGAGTCAGATGGGCCGCTGGCCCTGAGGACCTGAGCTGGTCAGTTTTAACTCAAGGATGTCAAAGGCGGTTGGAAACAGTGTGATCAAAGGGACTAATGACCCCATGTGGGGATTCAGCTGGGAGCCAAGTGGGTTTGGAGTAGCTGAGAGAGTAGAGTCTAAGATCAGTTGAAGACAATGGATCACAACTGAGGTCAAGGTTACAGGGCTCATATTTTGGAGGGACTGGCTATGAGATAAATGGTGAGGTCTTCTAGATTGGCCAGGTACAAGTGAAACCTCTTTCCTTAGAGATGGTAACTTAGAAGAGGCAGCTGAAGATTATCATTGGTGGGGTTGGCATGGCCTCAGTAGAGTCTTACCTGAAGACAGGGACTTTTCACTTCCCAACCCCTTCCCCAATGAGGGTCACTAGTTGTCCACTTGGGCCTGCCCAACCTCAGGGAGAATCATGCTTGTTGCTGGTCCCATGAGTGAACAGACCCTCAGTCTTCTTAAAGCCGAACTCTGGATAGACCAGCATAGAGGATGGGGGACACCCATTCAGAAGAATGTGGAAAGTGCTCCAGAGTTTTTTTTTTCTTCTTCTTCTTCTTTAATTAGTATTCAGCTTGTTCTGAAATTCACCTGTACTGAATGTTGCTTAAAATAATCAGGCNCACACACACACACACACACACACACCTCTGTTATGTCCTGAACTACTGAACAAATCCAAAGCTCTCAATGTCGCCCAGCCTTGTCACAAACACCCCTGAGTTTTTCCCCATTACTTCTCAGGAAGCGAGGCACCTATGGTGGACCTGCCAGCTGCATTCCCCTCCCTTCTTTTCTCAGGAAGATGCTCCCCTGCCAGAGAGCCATGGGAGAAGCCCAGGACATCCTGGGTGGGGAGCAGCCTTAATAAGTTTCCCTAAGCCCCTCACAAGATTTAGATGGATGACATTTGATCAAAATGTACCCTCTGCCAATATCCTCCTGCTGCCTGCATGGGCACCCACGTCCCACCTCCCAAAGGAGAGCCTAGGACACCCATTGCTCTATCCACTCATCTCGGAACTCCAAACCCCAGATGAGAAACCACCTTTTTGCACTCAATTATAACAAGCTGCCTTAACCATAAATTAAGTTATAATGCCTTTACCCACCAGATGAGCTGGCAAGGTACCCCTTGCCCTTGTCATAAATTGACTCCTTGATCAAATTTTAAATGAATTATAAAAGTTGAAAATTAAATCTGCTTAAATGAGGGGCTTCTCCTGGTATTTTAATGAAGCAGGAGCCACTGGTGGCTTAGGGCAGAGGTGTGGTGACTTTAGCCCAAACTTCATCTGCAGACTTCTGCCAGCTGCTGAGGTTCAGTGGCTATTCTCAGCTTTCAACCTGATGATGGATGACTCATCTATGTGTGCTGGGCTTCTGTATTTTTACTTATTTTTTTTTAACTATTATGGAAAAATTCCACCATACACAAAAGTAGAGAGAAAGGTAAAATGAACCCCACACACCGTTACCCAGCTTCACCGTAAAAGTATTTTTAGACATTAAACCAATATATCCTGTATAGGATAATCAATGATGTTTATTTGTCAGTCTTTCTGTGGTCTCCCCCCATCTGTGAATTTACTACTTTAGGAGATGGGAAAAATAAAAAGATCACCAATCAACTTTGTATTTCAAACTAGACTCTTGAGTGGATACAGAGACAATGATCATTGTTGCAGGGAGAGGAAAGAGGCATTTCAAACTCCCCTCTAAATATCAAGAGCTGGCTTGGAGGTATGAGCATAGAGTTTGATATATACACAGCCTAGAAGGAAAAGGGTTGATGATGTCACAGACTTTCCCACATGACAGGAAGCATGACCATCCCTTCAGCTTCTGGGGCTTGACCCAGCTTGGTCATACCCAACCTGGAACAACACAATTCAAGGATATTGTCAAGGTGAAGAGACATGAACAGAGCCCCTGCTTGTCCGTAGCCAACACAGGGGACCCCCAAATTCCCACATGCCAGAGTAAAGGGATAGAGAAGTTTTGGGACACAGTGAGCCAGGAGGAGCTGAGGGTTCAAGTGGGCAGTCCCAGAGTGCGGACTTTACAACTAGAAGCCATAACTAAAGGTCTTAGCAGTGGGCTCAAGCCAAATGTCCCTCCGACCAGAAGGAATGGGCCACACCACTAGATACTAAGTCACTATGTGGTGGGCTATAGGCCTCCTTAGTGAGGCCCAGGGAATGCCCAAGGGTCATTAGCACCTTCTCTTGGCTGCCACGAGGGTATGTACTTTTCCCTTGTACCTAGGTGCCACATTGGAAATTACAAAGGAGACGAATGATCGTTGGAGAGGGAGGAAATATCTCTATTAAATAGATTTAATATTTACCCAAAAGAGACTCTCTTAAACCAGAAGACACTGGTATTAACGAGACTGGGAACCCTAGGGAAAGATGAAGCCAGTTATAGAACCTTCTCCAGGGGATCTTTCTGACCCAGGAATTGAACCCAGATCTCCTGCATTGCAGGAGACTTCCCTAGTGGCTCAGATGGTAAAGAATCTGCCTGCAGAGCAGGAAACCTGGGTTTGATCCCTAGGTCAGGATGATCCCCTGGAGAAGGGAATGGCAACCCACTCTAGTATTCTTGCCTGGAGAATTCCACGGAGCAGGAGCCTGATGGGCTACAGTCCATGGAGTCACAAAGAGTCAGGCACGACTAAGCAACTTAAACTTTTCACTTTTCTCCTTCATTGTTGGCAGATTCTTTACTATCTGAGCCACCAGGGAAGTCCCATAGAAAATACATAAAGTGATATTTTAGTGTATAGAGTTGAACTACGCTGTTTAGGGTCACAGAAGAGAATAGGACACTTTACAGTTCGTTAATTTTAAGCATGGAAAAGGCAATGGCACCCCACTCCAGTACTCTTGCCTAGAAAAATGCCATGGACAGAGGAGCCTGCTGGGCTGCAGTCCATGGGGTCGCTAAGAGTCAGACACGACTGAGCGACTTCACTTTCACTTTTCACTTTCATGCATTGGAGAAGGAAATGGCAACCCACTCCAGTGTTCTTGCCTGGAGAATCCCAGGGACGGAGGAGCCTGGTAGGCTGCCATCTATGGGGTCGCACAGAGCCGGACATGACTGAAGCGACTTAGCAAAAAAAAAATTAAGCAAAGCTCAAGGGGCATATTTCCATATTTCCCTTGATCTGAAGTAGTTATGGCAATTTAATAGAGATCAGTGGTACTCTGGGCAGAGGAGTCTAGATGGTTGCACTTACTACTCTTCTGTGGATGCAAGAATCGTAAGAGATGAGGGAGAGGTCATTGTTCTTGAAACAATTCAATTAAAGTCCAAAGGGCTCTCTTCCTCATTTGAGGTACCTGTTGCCCCTGGGAAGGGTTACTGGTGAGATTTGCCCCAAAGAACCTTTCTTACTTGCCTATTTCCTTTCCTCACTGCCTTGCATCAGGAATGTTGAAGACAAGAAAAACTAGTGTCTAGATGAAAAGCAAGAAGTGTCTCAAAGCAAGGAAGCTAGTTGCTGGGATAGAGGCTATTTTAAATTTGCTTAATTTTTAACGTAAATAGATTCAAATCTGGAACACCCCCATTTTAAAACAGAAGGTATTGGGATCACCAGTTGTCTATCCCTCACAATTCAACCAGCACATCGCCTCTCAGAGGCAAAGCAACCAAGTTATCTCAGGCCACCAATCCGACAGAATCCAGGGAACCGTGACACCACCCAGGGTTGTCCCCTGAGAGCAGCCACTCTAATTAACCAGCACCAGCTTGCAGAGTGCCAGGGCTGACTGGCCACTCAGCCCAGCAAGACAGAGAGTGGCAGGAGGGTTATTTAGATTTCCGCAAAAAGCCCCCTCCATCAGGCTTTCAGGATAATTAGGAAGCAGAAGGGCAATTCATTAACGGCCTAAGTCGATATGGCACCGGCCTTGCCTGCATCCCAGGGCAGTTTGGCCCTCTGCTTACATTGCTGTTTCATTTGTGGACAAAGGGAATGCAGCGCTTTTTCAAACCTGTTGACTGAGGCCCATACAGTAAGAAATACATTATATTTGTATATTTAAATTATTCTATTTTCGGTTGCACTGGGTCTCTGGTGTGGCACATGGACTCATTGTTGCTGCACGCCAGCTTTCTCCAGTTGCAGAGAATAGGGGCTACGCTCCAGTTGCGGTGTGCAGGCTTCTCATTACGGTGGTTTCTCTCACTTCGGAGCATGTGCTCTAGGGCGCAGGCTTCAGTCGTTGCAGTGCATGAGCTTCGTTGTTAAAAGGCAAGGGGAATCTTCCCAGACCAGGGGTCAAACCCGTGTCCCTGAATTAGCAGACAGATTCTTAACCACTGGACTACCAAGGAAGTGCCTACATTTTATACTGCATTGTGATAGACATACTTTCACACACACACACACACATGTGCAACAAAGTTACACATCATACTGACCTTCCTATATGCAATGCACTCTGAGACTTTCTTTTCTACTATTTCTTCTATTTCATATTCTTTAATGCCGGTCATGGCCCGCTAAACTGAATTTGCCACCCAATAATGGGCTGCAACTGAAAAATACCGGTCTGTAAGCATCACCTGTTTGTCTTGATATTTCATTTCCATCCAGAGAGTTTCCAGATAGGCAATTTGTTTGGGATTTTACACTTTGATCATTTTGAGCTTCTTATGTCTGAGACCTGAGACACCTAGCTATTTTGTACGACTGTTGAGCTTGAGTTATTGCTATTATGATCAGTAGCAGTCTTGCAGTTATGAATAGGCCCATGATTTCTGGTGGCCAGGGCAGCAGGGATACAAATAACAATTTCTGGTCAGCTAAACAAAACTTGTGGAATTCCCAAACAGCAGGTTCTTTTTCTGGGCTCATTCACAAGCTTCATGTTTCTGAAAACACAGATGTTACAAAAACTCTGTCATGTTCCAATTAAGGACATATTGCTTACCGAGGTGGCTCAGTGGTAAAGAATCTGCCTGCCAGTGCAGGAGATGCAGGTTCAATCCTTGATTACGGAAGATCCCCTGGAAAAGGAAATGGAAACCCCTTCAGTATTCTTGCCTGGGAAATCCCATGGCAAGTCCGGTGAGCTAAAGTCTGATCCGTGGGGGTTGCAAAAGAGTCAGACTCGACTGACCTCCAAAAGGACAATAGCAAATTTGCTTGGGGCACCTATCAAAATGTTTGAATACTAGACTCCCCTGCTAGCTGCGTGACCTTGGGCAAGCCCTCGATCCACTGTGGTGGACACCATTTGTTGCCGAAGTCAGCACTGGTTCCCCACTCCCTCTTCTTGCTGCCTCCTGTTATACAGCTGGGATGTTGATTTCTCCCTCTCGCAGAATCCTTTGCAGCTGGAGGTGGCCACATGACTCAGTTCAGACCAATGAAATGTCAGCAAAAGTCTAATAAGAAGAGGGTAGCTTAGAAGGACAGTTTTGATTGCCTGGTAAAAATACAGGGGTGCCTGGTGCCAAGGCTTTTCTCCATTCTTCCTGCTTCGAGTGGACATGATTTAGGGAGTTGCAGAAACCCGATAACACCCATGTGGTAAAAAGCATGAAGAGGACAGCTAGCCCAGTAAGGATGACAGAGAAGAGGCAGAGGACCAAGGATTCTGGTGGCATCTGAGCACATAAACATCAGCTGCTGCCAGGCCCTGGATTTCTGGTTATTTGAGAAAAAGAAATGTCTGTTTATTTAAGGAACTGTTGGATTTTCTGTTTCTTGGAGCCAAGTACCTTCCTCATGAATACAGCCTCTCTGGACAATGTCAAATGAGGACATTATGTCCCCAGTTGTACTTACCCATGGACGTGTGAGGGTCAAAAAGAAGATTTCTCAACTTCAGGACTATTGGCATTTGGGGGCAAATAATCCTTTGCTGGGGGCTTCCCTGGTGGCTCAGCGGTAAAGAATCTGCCTGCCAAGGCCAGGGATGTAGGTTCGATCCCTGGGTTGGGAAGATCCCCTAGAGAAGGAAATGGCCACCTACTCTAGAGTTCTTGCCTGGGAAATCCCACGGATAGAGGAGCCTGGCAGGCTACTGTCCATGGAGTCACAAAAGAGTTGGATACCATTTAGCAACTAATCCTTTGTTGTCCTCCAATCCTCTGTTGGAGAGCTGTTATGTGTATAGCATCCCTGGCCTCAACCCAGTAGATGCCAGAAACAACTCCTCTTGAGTTGTAACAACCCAAAATGTTTTTAAGATATCACCAAATACCCACTGAGGGATAAAAATGTTCCTGGTTGAGACCCACTGATCAAAAGTAATCATGGATGTGATTGCCCTTTAAAGGTTAATATTTCCATGAGAGTGGAAAATATTAACATCAGTGCTCTTGGTATTTCCTTTTAGACTTCTTAGTTGTTAAAACTAAAGGTTTTATGTTTTTAAATACATTTTTATACTCAAATTAAAGTTTCCTTACTTTAGAAGAAAAAGCAACAATTTCCTGAACTCAGAAGAAAAATCCAGCAAAACATGCAGCTTGCTCTCTTTCTCAGGGGAATGTGAATTAGTGGCTACGGTAGCCAATAAAGATGCTCTGGAAAGATATTTTGCATGTTGATTAAAAACAATATTGGAGTAAGGCTGTCCTCACTTGCTTCCAAGCTTCTGCAGAAGAAGAATCTGGCAAATCTGTTTCCTTTAGCGAAGTTCCATCCCTCTGTCCGTTCCCTATCTGCTGACCATTTGGTTCAGAAAAGGACATATGACTCAGTCTGAGCCAGGGAAAGTCAGGCCCTGACTGTTGGGGAAAGGACAGGAACGGATGCAGAAACATTCCAGGGGCTACTGGAAGCCACTGGACAGAGTAAGGAGTGAGGCTGTCTGAAGAGGGAGCCAACCCAGGGGAAAGGAGGAGGCCAGAGTCTATTAATGTCTTTTGAAGAGAGGTTCAGCCCGGAGCTTGTGCTACCTAGGACTCTTGGTTATATGAGCCAATAATTAAATTCTCATTTTTGCTTCCAGTGGTTCAGATTGGGGATTTTTATCCTGCACATGTAAAGCCCCAGCCAGTCATTAAAAGTCGGAATAAGCTTGTTGAAGAGCATGTAGTTTATAGAACAGCCTCACCCCGACTGCCAGCCTGGCAAGAATGATGCACTGATGTCTGGGGTGATATATTTTACTTCATATTATGAAACTTATAAAATACGGAAAACATTGAGGAGGGAGAAGAAGAAGGTAGAGGAGGAGAAGAGGAAGAAGGAGGAAGATGAGGGGAATGTGGGGGTGGGTGAAGGGAAAGAGGAGGAGGAGGAAGAAACCTCTCAAACCATAAAAAAACAAACCCAAAGAAGCCCAGGAGCCTGTGTCCCTCCTCTCCCTGTGGAATCTGTCAGAGAGATATGGGGAAGCTGACCCTAAGGAGCCACACTCTGGAGTCGGACATTAATAAAAATGTCTCTGGGGGACCTAGAAACTCATAAAACAGGGTCTGACTGAATCCCGAGGTGTTGGTGGCAGCTTGCCCAGAGCACTGTCAGGGGTCACTGAAGCTTCTGAAACTCCAGAAATACGGGTTCTGTCTCATTCTCTCTCAAAGAGGAAAACTCGTCCCATATAAATTGTGTCGATGACATGAGCTGAGCTTGCGGGCAGCCTGCCTGCCATATTTTTGCCTCCAGGACAAACAAGGAAAACCACGGTCACACAAGACCAGGCCTAGGGGAGCAACTGCTCCAGAGAAAGGTCTTTACCCTCCTTCTCAGAACCACCAGAGCAGGTGCAGGCCTCAGGGCAGGGGACTGGATGCGCGCGGCCGCCAGGAGACTGTGGTTCTGGCCGGTTCTCAGACCCACTGGTTGTCTCCCTTGCATCTTCACGGATCCTGCCACCCCACTTTGCGCGGGGCTCCCACAGCGTGTGTGTCCTCTTAAACTGCCCTTGGTTTGTGATTCGTGCCCAAGCTTCCCTGACAGCTCAGTTGATAAAGAATCTGCTTGCAGTGCAGGAGACCCGGTTCAATTCCTGAGTTGGGAAGATCCCCTAGAGAAGGGATAGGCTACCCACTCCAGTATTCTGGCCTGGAGAATTCCATGGACACTATAGTCCATGGGGTTGCAAAGAGTCAGACACGACTGACTGACTAACTTTCACTTTCTCTACAAATTATGTCACCATGACTAAGGGGGTCTGCGGTCCTCTGGGCAATTAGGCAGAGAAACACCCTCTCTGCCCAAAGGAAATTGGTTTGTCAGCAACTCCCAGCTCCTCTGAGGAAAAAACCACACACACACACACACACACACACACAAATTCAGTCATGGCAATTTAGTCCCAGAACGTCCTCTGTCACACAGATTTGGGTTCCAACCTTGACCCTGAGGCTCTGGGTAAGTGAAACTTGTACACAAGTTTGGGGATTCTGAACTCAGGGGGCTCTGGGGGTTCTGAACTTCTTGGAACCTCTATGTCTTTATCAGAGGAAAGTCTTAGTCGCTCAGTCATGTCCGACTCTGCAACCCCATGGACTCCAGCTCACCAGGCTCCTCTGTCCATGGGATTCTTCAGGCAGGAACACTGGAGTAGGTTGCCATATCCTCCTCCAGGAGATCTTCCCAACCCAGGGATGGGATCTGGGTCTCCTGTGTCTCCTACATTGCAGGCAGATTCTTTCCTCTAGGGAAGCCTCTGTCAGAGGAATGAGACTACTAATTCCTCTTTCACCAGGAAGAACATGAGAACTGTGTGCTGGGCACATAGAAATGTACAGGAGCTTGCCGTGCTGGTCGTCACTGTCACTGTGATGACCATGGCTGTGGAACCAAGGGGCTCACTGCCAACCACACTGTGGAGCAGAGCTCCGAAGGCAGGCCCAGGCCCAGGGTCCTCTCTTGGTGACTATCCCAGAGGACAACCCGAGCAAAATCGAATGGGAGCCAGGGCCGGCTCAAAATATGCAAGGGCTTCTTCCAAAAAGTTACCCCCAGATGACAAAGGACTACTTGCTTTTGGCATTTCCTATCATGCTTTACACAGTGTAGATGTTCAGCTGAACCTCACCATCAAACGTTGTCAATAGGTTAGAAATGATCTGTGAGGACTATTCCGTCTCCTTTGGCTGCGAGTGGGTGGTGATGGCATGTGACTGGGACTCACAGCACCAGCCCCCACCCAGTGTCAAGCATTCATTGCCTTCTCTGACCTAATGTCAGGCCACAGATGCCAAAGCAGCCCCGTCCAGAGCTCTGCTTCATAAATAATGGGCAGACACAAGTTTGACTTAATCAAGAAAGGCTATGTAAAGCAGATTAATGACATTTTGATGAACTTTTCAACTCAATTTCAGAAGCCATGCTACGTTAACCACAGTTTCCAATTACCCTCCAGGAAAAACTCTGGGCCAAGTTGAGACCCCTCTCTGAAGTACAGCATGTACTTGTAGAGAGACGGTGATCGAAACCACAGTCATCTCCTTGGAGCCTTTCTACACGACACTCAAGGAAAAACAGCACACCAAACGAACCAAACAAGCGGCATGAGTCATCCTTTGAAGGGCTGCTTCAACGTGTTCAAATTGAAGATGTAAGTTAGCACTATTCGATTCGCACCTAAAGTTTCGTGTCCGACTCTTTGGGACCCGATGGACTGTATGGAGCCCACCAAGCTCCTCTATCCATAAGGATTCTCCAGGCAAGAATATTGGAGTGGGTTGCCATGCCCTCCTCCAGGGGGGTCTTCTCAGCTCAAGGATTGAACCCATGTCTCTTATGTCTCCTACTTTGACAAGCAGATTCTTTACCACCTGGCACTACCTGGGAAGCCCCAAAAGTGATTAAGTGTGGCCATATCAGGACAGAGGACCAAGACATATCTTTCCTTTAGGCATGACCTCAGTTTCCCCTCTTGAAAGGGCACTAACAGGGGACCTGTTGACTTTGGGATCCTCACCTGCTGTGGTTATGGGCACTGTGGGTGGAGTCACATGATCAGCTGCCCAACTCTCTCTGAAAATCTAAAGCTCCCAGAGGGCAGGGGCCTTTGTTTTGTTCATTACTGTGAGGCCATCCAGCAGGAAAAGGCTGCAACCTGAATTCTGTTTTTAAATGCTCTGTTTAAATGGTAAATAAACATGATTTGGGTTGCTAGGAAAAAAAATAAAAGGAATAATCAGGATCTTTTTTTTTCTTCCTTTCTCCTTTTGGCCTCCGGATGAAATGGTAAACAGAGTTGCTCATTATGTTATCGAGTCCATGTGACTTGTCTNGGCTGCAACCTGAATTCTGTTTTTAAATGCTCTGTTTAAATGGTAAATAAACATGATTTGGGTTGCTAGGGAAAAAAATAAAAGGAATAATCAGGATCTTTTTTTTTCTTCCTTTCTCCTTTTGGCCTCCGGATGAAATGGTAAACAGAGTTGCTCATTATGTTATCGAGTCCATGTGACTTGTCTAGTTATGCTAATTTCTGATCACTCTTTGACATTTTGACCTGTCCAAACTCACACGCAAAGCAAACAGAACTGTGGGCTGCTGCATTTGGGTGATGCTGTTTAATTAATGGGACTACCGACGTCTTCCCTGCCGCCAAACTCAAGAGCCAGGCTTCTGCAGAATCACCTAGAGTTATCATCCTCACAACCCCCAGCCTGCGCTGCCCTTCAACAGACTCAAGCAGGACCACGAGAGGGATAGGCTGCAGCTTTTACTCTGAAAGCTTTTTCGGAAGTGTGTTTCTCTTTCCCAAAATTGTCTTAACAGAAATCAGTTTCATTCGACTTTTGCCAGAAAATCTCTCTCTGAAATATACCTAAACACTTTCCTGCCTCCAAGCCTTTGTCATAGAAACACTTCTTTCCCCCATGTGCTGTCCCCTGCTCTTCACCTGTTGAAGCAGAAGTTATAAGCAGATGCCTCAGGGCCAGGTCAGAGCACAGGGTGGTGAAGCAGGCTGGGTTGGTGGAAGACAGGGCCAAACGCATCGCCGGAAATTCCCAGATGCAAAGGCTTTGGACACTGTACTTTTTCTGTAATCAATCTGTGGCCAAACCTGTCCTGACACCATCTCTTTGGCAGCAGAAACTGATCACAACAGATGAGAGGCTAAGTAAAACCTTTATTTGCCCCACGTAGCATGAATGTGTTTTTCTACAGAAACGTTAGTTGACTGAGGGACTTCCCTGGTGGCCCAGTGGCTAAAACTCCAAGCCCCCAGATCCCACATGCCATGGCTAAGAGGTCACATGCTTCAACCAAGATGGAAACTCATGCACGCCACAACTAACAGCCAGAGCAGCCAAATAAATAAATATAAATTTTAAAAAGAAAAGAAATATTAGTTGATTGATTTTATGGGGGTGTGGCCCCAGATCGCACTGGGACGGAGGGTGGTCTAAGGTAATATGGAAATACCAGACCAC
>SJYV01019083.1:426035-481852 GCA_006410875.1 Neotragus pygmaeus
CTCAGTTGTGTCTGACTCTTAGCGACCCCATGAATTGCAGCCCACCAGACACCTCCATCCATGGGATTTTCCAGGCAGGAATACTGGAGTAGGGTGCCATTGCCTTCTCTGCCAGTCTCCCTAGTGGTCAATTATTCTGCTTCTTCTCTCCTTCCTCCTCTCCACAATCATCCTCCACACAAACACACACACACACACACACACACACACACACACACACGCACAATGTGGGGATGCCACACAAGTAATGTTACCAAAAACTCTTTCAGCAAGAGGCAGGGAGCAGAGGGGAAATAAATCTGATGAGATCTGACTTTTGGTAAGGGGAAGGAGGATTCCAATAGACTGGTGGGAGGGAAAACACCAGAGTTGATCAAGGGAAATCACAGCCACTGGACCCCCAGAGTGGCTGGACCATCTGGACTGATGTATAGCAGAGTGATTGAGGGTGGAGTCGGATTTCTCAGATGTCTTGGGTTCAGATCTCAGCTTTTTGACCTTGGACAAATTACGGAATCTCTCTGGGCCTCAATTTTCTCAGCTGTTAAATGGAAATCATAAACCTTCTTTTCTTCCCAGTGTGGACATGAGGAATAAATGAATTGACTATCAGTAGACAAATGTGTAGATAATGCACAGATAGTCAGAAAATGCCTGGTGTTCCTATTAACGATAGCAACGCATCATCTGTCACTTTCTGTTAAGCAACATAACTGATTTTTAAGTGATAATGTGCCATTCAGTGTATTTAACTTCTATGTGGCCTTGGGATTAGGTTCTAGATACAGTTATAGTGTATGATATAAAGGAGCGTGGCTATGACTATTAAATGTATGTATGCATGCTCAGTTGCTTCAGTCATGTCCAACTATGAGACCCTATGGACTGTAGCCCGCCTGGCTTCTCTGTCCATGGGATTCTCCAGGCAAAAATACTGGAGTGGGTTGCCATGTCCTCCTCCAGGGGATCTTCCTGACCCCAGGTATTGAACTTACATCTTTTGCATCTTCTGCATCACAGGCAGATTCTTTACCACTAAGCCACCAGGGAAGTCCATTAGATGTATATTCTCNGAGGAACTCAACCCCTTTCCTCATTTGTCTCATCCATAAAATGGGGCTAAAAGTGGTAGCTACTCCTTAGGACATTTGTGAAAATTAAACAAGTTGATGTGTGTCAATTAAACAAGTTGGTGTGAAAATTAAACAAGTTGTTGTGTGTGTAAAAAACAAAGAACAAAATAAACATGCCTGACACATTTTGATGCTGCAGAAATATGAGCTCTCCTTCTGTTATCTCTCCTGGGGCTAGGTAGGGATGACCAGAACTCGGTTTTCTTTGGGATATTTGAAAACTCTCTAACTGCTGTTTTAGGGTCTCTGAGAGCTGATTCCGCATGATTGTGGGTGAATCTCAAGAACTGGTTATTTCCATTTTTCAAAAATTTGCCTTTACCGCCCTTGGCCAACCTTACCAACACCACTGAAATCCAGCCGGGTGATTATCCTAGGATAAAAGCTTTTATCATGAAAAGTTTTGTTTGAGAAAACAAGAACTGTGCTTCTCACTGCCGGCTTTCCTGCATGCCGGGATTCTGTCCACACTCCTACAAAGGCCAAGATTATCTCTCTCTGTTAAGGGTTTAAAATCCTACAAGCCGGCCATGCAAGTGACCAGTATCAGATTATGATAACAAGATCATGTCCAGTTATAAAAACAAGTGTCTAAACTTTTCTCATGTCACTTTCTCCCGGGGTCCCTTCTGAGAGGGAGGATCAGCTCATTTTGAAGGCAGCGCTTTGAACTGAATTCATGGGGTATTTGCATAAGAAGATTTGAGGCTGAAGAATGGCGGCTATTGCATCTGCCCATTAAAATGCCTGCTAATTCAGCACATTGTAAGCCTATTGACAGCCCACAAAGGGCTCAAATTCAAGGACAGTTATCCTATGGCCATTGTGGGCACTTCAATTCAAGGAATATGTTCACTCTCGGAATACAGTTGTTACAATTAGATATTTTTCATGAAACATTATAAAGAACTAATGACAACGAGGAGCACAATGCTGCAACAACCACTGAAAAACATTCAGAACTCCATGCCTGAGCCTGCAGCTTGCCGGCTGGCTGCCTCTCCCTTGCCCACAAGCTCCCACTCACTTGTTTTCCCAGATGGAGCCGACTGGTGATGGATGGAGATCTCCAAATGAGAAGGCACGTTTATCTTGCTCCCTAAATTTAAATAAAAAGCAAAATGAAATAAACAGATCCCGGCAGAAGAGGAGGAACCTACGTTGCAGGCATAAATAGTGGTTAATTTAATCCCGTTTATGAAAAAACGTCACACTGTCACCTCCCAGGGATACACAAGGCAATATTTTAGAGCAAAGATGAATGACTGGAAGGGAGAGAGCTTCCTTCTTTTCAGAAGTTGAGAAAGGATGTTTATGCAGATCTAGGAAAATTTAAAGCAGGCGGAAAAATGATGCTCCGGGTGGCTGTGTTATAGAGGCTGGGCTGGGGGCTGGTGGCAGGTTAGTGAGAAAGCCGGCTCTCTAAGGAGGGAGCTTGTAAAAAGACTGGGTTTGGAAGGGAGGAGGAGGCAGGCAGGAACTTTCTAAGAAACTGAGGGCTAAAATGCTGTTTCCAGCAGGGTGTCTGTGAAGGAACAGTGCACCCAGGGATGCCTGGGATTGGGGGCATTGTCTGAGCATTCGGCTGAACTCCCAATCGGCCAGCCATTGTCACAGGGGCCCCAGCCAGCCCCTGGCCTGAGCACCGGTTGTATTTTTTCTCACTCTACATCCCTCAGAAAAGACATCAAAGACCAGGGAGATGTGCTTTTTGCTTTGTTCGGTGTCTGATTCTCAACAGTGGTTTCCCGGGCCAAACTTCGGCACCTTTTAACCTATTCTGTTCAGCTTAGGCCTGAGCTGTATTTGAGCATTAGGGAAACTATAGTAACCGATAATCTGCCTGTTGCTGAAAAGAAACTATGTATCTTGTCACACAAGAGCTGTCGGACGATCACCGTCCTAGGCGAGACCCTTTACAGGCGCCTGGCTTTCTTTCCCCGGGCTCAGCTTGTGTCGCTGAAAAGGCCTTCAAACCCCTTGCCTTTCTGGCACTGAGGACCCGTGTTCATGTTCATTTATATTTAACAAATAAGGCATTGTCCCTTGCAACATATCAGCATTTGATTATCTATTACAAATGTTTTCATCAAGTCAGAAATGAGGCCTTTTAACAAAAGGGAGGGGGGAAAAAAAAAAAACCCAGGCAGCCCAGGGATGGGGCAGACACTGGGGTTTTCTTGGTGGGATATTTGGTTGTGTACAGCTCCAGTGAAGAAAAAGAAAAGTGCTAGGGGTCCCCAAAGCAGGAGAGCTGAAGATGTAATTATATGGATAATTATGAGCAGAGCAGAGCAGGGTTGTCTATCTGCTGAACGTGCAGGCTCCAGAAACCCACTCGCAGGGTGTCACTCCCACCTGTATCTCTTACTAGCTGTGCAATCCTGAGCTAGTATCTTGAGGTCTCTGAACTTTGAATTTCTTCATTGAAAAATGGAAGTCGGACTTCTCTGGCTGTCCAGCACTTAAGACTATGCCCTTCTAAGGCAGGGGATATGGGCTTGATCCCTGGCCTGGAACTATGATCCCACAGGCTGCCCAGCACAGACAAATAACAAAATAATTTTAAAAAATAAAAATAAAAACGGGGACGTTTACAGAACCAGTTTCTGTGAAAGGGAACGTGTTGGTCTCTCAGCTGTGTCTGACTCTTTTTGACTCCATGGACTAGAGCTTGCCAGGCTCTTCATTCCGTAGGGTTCTCCAGGCAAGAATAGTAGAGTGGGTTAGCCATTCCCATCTCCAGGGGACCTACCCAACCCAGGGATGGAACCTAGGTCTCCTGTATTGCAGGCAGATTCTTTACTGTCTGAGCCACTAGAGAAGCCCACACGGAAAACCAGCAGGGGGAATTAGCTGAGCTAATCCCAGTGATAGCACAAGATCTGACACACAGCAAGAGCCCCAAAAGGGCTGGATGAAAGTGTTATTTCATAGAGTAAATACTGCACCATGGGTCAGGCAAGGCCTGGGGCGGGCAACTCTGTACTCCAGAGCCAAATGGAGAAATCATAGCAGTAACTATGATAACTGTTTTTGCATTACATCTTTAGGGATATCCCTCCCTGTTTAAAAAAATACACAACACTTCTTTAACAGAAATAAAATAAACATGACATCAAATGGAAACAAAGGATAATTGCCAAAAGTTCTTACATTGTTTAAACAATTCTTTACCATTATAAAGAATAATACCCAACATAGAAATAAAGAATAATTGTGAAAATAATTAAAGCAATGCAGAAATATAGGAGTGTAGTGTATGAAGCTCATAGACTCTCGCCCTGCTGGGCAGGTGTGGAGTTGGGGTGAGACAAATGTGGCTCATGGAGTGCCAGCGCAGATTTTGTCCTCTGGCTTCCTGTCTGCCTCCCTCCAGTCCCAATCCTGCTCCCAAAGTGACCACCGTGAGAGAGGTGGCCTATTGGCTTTCAGAGTTGCCTCACTGTGCGTACCAACATTAATGACAATAAGATTTATTATTGACAATAAGAGTTCCCACCACACACCCTGTTAAAAAAGCTCACTTTTTCTCTTACTCAATTGCTTTTGAACATATTTCCGTGCTGAAAGAATGTAATATCCTCGTGATATTTTTCTTCCTTAAAAAAACAAAAAATCATTTGTCTGGCAATTACATAATACAGAAGTGATACGTGACCATGATTATCGTTTGGGTAATATCTTGTCTGACTTAAAAAAAAAAAATGTTTCAACATAACTAAGAACAACTCACATTTTGCTTAATACTTATTAGGGGCCTGTGCTGAGAACTGCACTAGGTATTGACTCATTTAATCTTTACAACAACCATAGGAGGCTGGTAGGTGTCCACACCATCCTCAATTCACAGATTAGGAAATGGAGGCAAGAATGAAGTTAATAAATTGCTTGCTTTCTGAACTACTGAGTGAGAATCCAGATTAGAACTCACAGTCCACTTCCCAGAGCCCATGCTTTTACAGATATTTAACATAGAAACATGATGTGACATTAATACGCACATGCACTATGCACATATTTTACAAAAACAGCTCTATGCTGTGTATACTGGTCTTCAAGTTCTTATTTCAACTTAACATTACGTCAGAGGCAGCTTCATTTGATGGATGTAAAGTAGTCCATTGCACAGATGTGTCTCGGTATATTTAGTTTGTTTCCAGTCTTCTGCTCGTTCAGGCAAACTTGTTGCCTGTTTCCTGGGAGGGCGCAGACTTAGCTCAGGGCTCAGACAGTGTGTTGTTACAGAGAAGAAACCCTCACAAGCAAACCAACACCTGCCCTAGAAGAGGCAAATCTTAATCACACTCCTTTCAGACATGGAGACACTAAGGCTCAGAGAGTCAATATGACTGGCTCACAAGGTCACAAGTGAGTTAGTGGCAGGCAAGGCTGGTTGGGTAGGAGCAAATCTGGGAAGCATTCCTGGCTCTATAGGGAGGCCTGATAGAAATCCGAAAGCTGGGACACCCCTTTACTGAGCCAGTTAAGAAGACAGGGCTTCAGGCTGGGGCAAAGGGATTTAACAATCATCTCTCCTGCTGTTTTCATATGCATGACTCTTGAAAATTACCAAACTAGATGGACAATCATATCTACTTCAGCAGACTCTGCACTTAGGACTGCAGAAGGCTTGCACTGTTACCCGCATCCCTGAGCTCTGGACAGGAAACTCTGTCCCCTTCCCAGCCCCACAGGGCAGATAGTAATCAGAGTTACAAGTCCCCCTAAGTAAGACCTGTGTTTATACAGTCCTGAGCCTGCATCCTCCTGATTTCCATTAAGCTGTCTAATGAGGTATCTTGGCATCTTTCTGAGGGTCATCTCCAAGCATTTTCCTGATGCCTGGGGTGGAGGAAGGCAGCAGCCTCATTCTAGACTCCACCAACCCTGTCACCCTGCTCTTCCCCCTTTAGTCTTTGATTAAAGGCAGAATCTCACAGTCTCTGGGACCCTACAAATCATCTAGCCCAATCCAATGGAGAGACTCAGGCACAGAGAGGGTGAGTGACTTGTCCAAGGTCACAGAGCATAGCTGTGGCCAAAGTGGGACAAGACAAGGCCCAGGGCTCTCTTGTCACACAAAACTGTGTCCCCCTATTCATGTATTTAGCAGGCCTTTCTTGATTATCCACTGCGTACCAGTCATACTGCTAAGTGCCCAGTATAAACAGCTGGATGAGTCATGGGATCAACCTCCAAAGGATTTAAGAGTCTCACTGAGGAGATGTACACCTAAAGAAAAAGACAGAACTCTAATGGGTCGGGGCACTAGTCATAGAGTTCCCATAAAAAATATCCTGCAGATGGGACGGCTTAAACAGTAGAAATTTATTTTCTTACCATCCTGGAGGCTGAGAAGTCCAAGATCAAGGTGTCAGGTGGTTGAATTTCTGGTGTGAACTCTCTCCCTGCCATGCAGAAGGCTGCCACCTTGCTGTGTCCTTGAGTGGCTTTTTCTCAGTATGTTCATGTGGAAAAAGAGAGATCTCTTTTTTCCTCTCCCGTAAGTCTCCCAATCTATTAGATGTGTGCCCCATCTTTATCATCTCATTTAACCTTAATTGCCTCCTAACAGTCCGTCTCCAAATATAATCACATCGAGGCTGGCTTTCAAGAAACAAATTTGGGAGGGGGCATGATAACCTATAACCATAGGCTATAATTACTGAGAACTTCCAGTGCACTAGGTATCCTACTAAGTAATCTCTATATATTATACCATTTAATCCTCATAGCAACCAAGGAGATCAAAGGTATAATCATCCCCATCTTACAGATGAGTTAACTGAGGCCCCTGGAGAGGTTAAGTAACCTGCCTAAAGACACACAGATAGAGTCCCCTTCACCAATACTGGGGAGAGTGTGGGAAAAGCTTCCAGGAAAGTTTCCAGTGATGCCGGGAGAAATTTCAAAGGCCTGGGAGAAGCAAGTATTAGCCTGTGCTCCCTCCTTAATCAAAGGATGGACTCCTTTTCCCAAGCCACCTTTTTCTTTCCAAAGTTGCTAGTTGCAGCCTGGCTGGGAGAAATGTTGCATTTGCCACAAGGTCCCTGGGCTCCAAACTTAAGTTAGCCTGCATTAAGTGCTTTCTTAGTGACCCAACACCGCCTGGCAACTGGCCGCCTTCTGCTTTTGACAGCTTGCCATATTTGGTCATTNTCTCACTGAGGAGATGTACACCTAAAGAAAAAGACAGAACTCTAATGGGTCGGGGCACTAGTCATAGAGTTCCCATAAAAAATATCCTGCAGATGGGACGGCTTAAACAGTAGAAATTTATTTTCTTACCATCCTGGAGGCTGAGAAGTCCAAGATCAAGGTGTCAGGTGGTTGAATTTCTGGTGTGAACTCTCTCCCTGCCATGCAGAAGGCTGCCACCTTGCTGTGTCCTTGAGTGGCTTTTTCTCAGTATGTTCATGTGGAAAAAGAGAGATCTCTTTTTTCATCTCCCGTAAGTCTCCCAATCTATTAGATGTGTGCCCCATCTTTATCATCTCATTTAACCTTAATTGCCTCCTAACAGTCCGTCTCCAAATATAATCACATCGAGGCTGGCTTTCAAGAAACAAATTTGGGAGGGGGCATGATAACCTATAACCATAGGCTATAATTACTGAGAACTTCCAGTGCACTAGGTATCCTACTAAGTAATCTCTATATATTATACCATTTAATCCTCATAGCAACCAAGGAGATCAAAGGTATAATCATCCCCATCTTACAGATGAGTTAACTGAGGCCCCTGGAGAGGTTAAGTAACTTGCCTAAAGACACACAGATAGAGTCCCCTTCACCAATACTGGGGAGAGTGTGGGAAAAGCTTCCAGGAAAGTTTCCAGTGATGCCGGGAGAAATTTCAAAGGCCTGGGAGAAGCAAGTATTAGCCTGTGCTCCCTCCTTAATCAAAGGATGGACTCCTTTTCCCAAGCCACCTTTTTCTTTCCAAAGTTGCTAGTTGCAGCCTGGCTGGGAGAAATGTTGCATTTGCCACAAGGTCCCTGGGCTCCAAACTTAAGTTAGCCTGCATTAAGTGCTTTCTTAGTGACCCAACACCGCCTGGCAACTGGCCGCCTTCTGCTTTTGACAGCTTGCCATATTTGGTCATTTACTGGGTGCATGTGAAGATCAAATGGGTTAAGATTCTTCTCTTTAAACAGCAGGGAAAAGAACATCAAAAAGGTGTACATTTCATTTCCCCAGTTTTGATTAAGTCAAGCATGAAATGAAATGTAATACCCTCAAGTGGCCAGGGTTTACACCATTGATGGCGTTACTTCTGCTTCAGGAGGCCTAATCAGCCCTGGGCGAGGAGGACAAGCTAACAGAGTTTTAGGGTGGCCAGATGGACAGGGTTTACTGTGGTTGAAAAGGCAGCTTAGCGCTTGCCTCTTCCAGCCAACTGTGTGAAATCCTGGGGCAGCCCCCTCTCCTCCGGCTGGTCTTCCCGCAGCCCCCGCCTCCCTCTCTCTGTCCATTCTGGACAGGGCGGTCAGCTTATGGATGAATGTTCCATCATCCAGGACTATTTTGCCTGTGATCCCTCTTGCCATAACAGGCAAGAAGGGGACCCCTTCCTGGACTGTCTGTGGGGCACAGTGGCCCCAAGAAGGAATTAGCATTCGAAGATCTCTGGAGGCTCTCTTAAGAACTCATTAATAAGTGATCCTTGGGTGGGAAGCTGAAGTCACCCCTGTGTGCCAGGTATGGCATTGGGCCCTGAAAATAGGAACCCAGCCACCTGGCTCTGTTTGGTTTTGCCAAAGCCTAAGAGGTAGGCTGGGAACATCAAGTCAAGGTTGAAAGGCTGCCCCTAGGGTTCAACAGCTGACTCAACTCAGGCTGAGGATAGTGTTGAGTCAGTTTAGGGCAAAATTGTTTGCATTTAGAAGTCATTTCATCCATTGGCCCAAGGTCCACCATATTTTCTATCTAAAAATGAAGTTAGAGTATTGGCTTCCAAATTTAAAAAGAGAAACTGCAAGATCAATCTTTTAAAATGTTTAATTATATTTTTGAAGAGGTTAGATTATGTCAAATGTTTGAAATTAAATTCTTGTCCAATTGTATCTAAACAATCCATCATATGGGGCTCCTCTGCTTGGTGTTCCAGTGGTGAAGACTCTGTGCTTCCATGCTGGGGGTGACCAAAATATTAAAAATAAAAATTAAAAAAAATAAAATAAAATAAGTCAGAACAAAGTGGACCATTGATTCTCACTAAAGCAAAACTGAAAAAATAACTAAAATATTCTAAAAAGGTTTTCAGAAGTTCTTGGAGTGAACAAGATTATCTTTAATATGAGATGTGGAAGCCTTTTATAGAATTGATAGAATGTGAAAGGGGACTCCCCCAATTCAGAGTTGGGTCCTTGTGGGATTTGAAAACAGCTCTGCTAGGCCACAGGCAGATGCTTGTGCATTGGGCTCTGGTCTGAGATCCAGCGTGGTATTTCTGAGGCTGGAGAAGACCCATTTTGCAGAGGTGCCTTCCGGAAAGTTCTACCCCAACCTCAGCTGAAAGCCTCGGGCTCTCAACAGCTGGAGGAGAATAGCAGGGCTTTGGGAAGAACTTAATAGAATCCTTAATGCCGCTAACAATCCACTGCTATTGAACTGCATTAAGTAGATATTATGGGAGGACAAAGACCTAAATAGCTCGACATCACCCTCATTCGGCATGCGGGCCCCCGGCTGCCCCCAGCCGAGGACCATTTTTATGGGCAGCACCATTGTTCTGCACTCCCCAGGTTAGCTTTAAATTGCAAATGATACGCTGAAAAGGAAAAGAGAAGTGGTTTTCTTTTCTTCTCTCTCTCTTTCTCTCTCTGTCTCCCTCTCTTTTTCTGTCTCTGCCTCTCTCTCTCTCAAAATGGCCCTCACAGAAAGAAAATCATCTTAGGCCAGGAGAAAATGAGAGGCATTGTTACCCTGGCTGGACCGTAGCAAATGAAATACATCACGGGCTCGGGAGCTGAAAGCTACACTCGAGCTGTTTTATTTTGGTGCTTTGGAATGTGGTCCACATGAGAACATAAACAATGCCAAATCTGTACGAATTAATAGGCTGGGCTTGACATATTTTCCTTTGTTTGAGGCCATGCAGACTGGCGTTGTTGGGGTGTGGGAGGAAAAGGAGGAGAAGAAGGGAGAGGAGGAATCTTATTTGATTAAAAAAAAAAAATCCAATAATCCAGCTGAATAGGAGAAGCGTGTGGCCACCCTTCTGAAGACCAGCCTTCAGAATCAGTGACGAGCTGGCCGTCCACCACTTGAAGTCTCGTCGCTTGCTAGGATCAAAATGTTTTTTTGAAAAAAAAAAAAAAGAAAGAAAGAAAGAGGGGGAGAAAAAAGGTCTCCATAGAATTGTTTGCAAACTGCAAAGTGCTTCAGCGACTGACATGAAAATGTTAGAAGCTGGAAAACTATTCCCAGGCAGAGGCCTCCTCTGTCACCTTGGTGGGTGAATAATTGTGCCTTTTGCATACGCCTTGTCATCAGCAGCAGGAATGAGGGGGCCCCAAGGACCGCCCTGGCAGCACCGGTGTTGCACCAGCAGAGTAAATTAAAACACGGATTAGAGCCGGTATGATTGGGGATGACAAGCAGGGCGGGGGCAGCCACAGAACGGGCCGAGTGGCCCATATGGTCCTCGGAAAACCCACGCAGCGCTGTTTTCTCCCCAGCCTGCTCCAGCTGCCCGTCTGAAGGGGGCATTTAAGGAGGCCTCCAGCTATTTCCTGGAGCTGGGAAAATTAGTCTCCTTTCTTTGCAACTTCAGACATACCAACAGCTGCTACCAGGTACAAGGAGGTTGAATTGGCAACATCCATCTTCCCCACCAAGACCTTACTCCCTGGAAGGGCTGGGCGGTGCTAGGTGGGGTACTCTGATGGGCAAGGCTACTCTTTTTGGCTATCCTGTTTGCATCCGGAGAAGAAACTTTCTGTGCCTTAGAAAGCAGGGTACAGGCAGCACCCCAGCCAATCTGGTGGTCATGATCACAGGGGAGGAGCCGGAGCTGCCATGAGAATATCACTTAGCAATACTGATGAATATATATCAGGCATGTACCATGTTCCAAAAGTTGCAGCAGGGCTTTGCTGGTGGCCCAGTGGTTAAGACTTCACCTTCCAGTGCAGGGGGCTAAGTTTGATCCCTGGTCAGGGAGCTAGGATCCCCCATGCCTCGTGGCCAAAAAACCAAAAACACAAAACAGAAGCAATTTCGTAACGAATCCAATAAAGACTTTTAAAATGGTCCATGTTAAAAAAAAAAAAAAACTTTAAGAAATAAAAATATATCAAAGTTGTAGCTTTATTTCCAGGACCTGTGTGAATGGTTTGGGTGGACAATATCCTGTCANTGCAGAGTAATCTACTAAATGGAGAGTAATCTACTAAATGGGAGAGGTTGGCCATGAGGAATTGGAATCATCGAGGCATAAGACTCAGGCGGTGCTAGTGGCGAAGAACCCACAGGAGACACAAGAGACCTGGGTTCAATTCCTGGGTGGGGAAGATGCCCTGGGGGTGGGTATGGAAACCCACTCCAGTATTCTTACCTGGAGAATCCCATGGACAGAGGAGCCAGCCTGGCGGGCTACTGTCCTTGGGGTCTCAAAGGGTCAGACATGATTGAATCACACATACCCACAGGCATAAGACCCAGCATCCAGCACTCTGTGGGGAAGAATGATAGGAAAAATTGTCACCAGAGAATCCAATTAAAAAACATGCGATTCTGCATCCTGTTAACATGAAGATTTAATTGTAGGATTTAAAATCTTTCGAGCATTTGTTTCTATATTGCAATGGATTTTGGACCAAGTGCCTTTTTGAAACTCTGGAAATGTACAGAGGAGAGGATTCCTTTAACAAAAGGAATCCCACATTTCAAAGGTAAAATATCATAGATTCCAACTAGATGACGTTTGGCTTACCATAAAATATTCCGAAGGAGAAAGCAGAAGTGTTCAGAATTCCAAATGGCTGAAATGTAAATTGAGGACAGAGTCCTTTCTGAGGTTTCCACAAGGCAGAACCTGCAAACACATACACTGAAAAAGCACTTCAGGGACATAACCTCAACTTGAAATCTAAATTAATCTAAATTATAATTTTGGTTAATAAAGACATTGAGAGCATTCAGTTTAGAACATTTTTATTTCTTGATGTGGGACTGAAATCACACACTCAGATTTGTGTGTGTGTTTACAATTTTGTTTTGTAATTATTATTTTTAAAAAGTTACCCACCCTCCTAATATTGGCTCTAATATGACTTAGCTGAAGGCTCCTAGCTGAGCAATAACCCATCCTATACAATCATATAATTTAATGAAGGTAGATGTACTCCATCTTTCAAAAACTGCACCAGCGCCCAGCTATTGATCAGACATGTATCTAGGCGTGTCTTCTTGTCCAAGTGTTTTAATAATCTAATTTAAAGATAGGATTCTTCTTTGAAAATATGAGTCTGACCCCCAGGCTTCCTGCCACCCATAGTAATGTTGAGCTAATATGATTAGGGGGTAAGCTAGTCTACAGCCTGATTTGATGAGGAAGTGGGAGGGGGTGTGAGGCCTCATTACTTGACAATTACTCTAACTTTAGAAAGAGTATCTGTGTAGTGGAGCTGTAATGAATAATTAAAAGAAGTGTGGCCGTCCACTTTAATTAGATCTCAGTGCATTTTTCAAACAGGCATGCGGATGGCAGGGTAAAACCAGTGGCCGCATTGTGTGTGAGAACCAGAAATCTCTTACGGAAGACTCTTGTCCCAAGGATCCCGCGGTTGTTATTATGCGGTGATGAAGTACCCATTTCTGAAAGGGTGCTGCCATGGCAAGGTAAGGTCCACACTGGCACGTCTTTTCCCAGCTTCATCTGCCTTGTTAGCACCATTGCTCTGGGTATCTCACCACCCTTCTATCTGGACCAACATCAGAATGCAGCTGCTTCTCCAGTCATCATCGTTATCAAGCCTGAGCAAATTCCGTGTGAAAAGCAACCACTAATAGAACAGTGTTTGACATTACATTTCGAACATGAATAAGCAAATAGGCAAGTTGCCTCTCTGGGGTCAAGCTTTATAGTCATTTTTATGACCCAGGAAATCATTTTTGATGACAGTGATGACAAACGCTGAACACAGGCCCTGTATAAATACATCCGTGAACATGGCCTTAGAAACACTGGGGTCACTGTTTACCCAGGGCCCTCCCACCAAGACACCTACTGCTTGGCAGGCACCTACTCTGTTGGAAAAAAGAAGGTTAAGAAGGACTAGCACGTTGATTCGAAGTTTCTAACAAGATGTTAAGAGTGGGACAGTGCCCTGTTTCATAGGTTGATTAATTAGGTGGTGATACCCTTGAGTTTTCCTGAGATGGATATTAGCAGAGAACGTGTGTGTGTGTTGGTCGCCCAGTTATGGCCAACTCTTTTCGACCCCTTGGATTCCTCCATCCATGGGATCCTCCAGGCGAGAATACTGAAGTGGGTTGCCATTTCCTCCTCCAGGGGATCTTCCCGACCCAGGGATTGAACTGGGGTCTCCTGCACGGCAGGCAGATTCTCTACCATCTAAGTCACCAGGGAAGAGTTGGTGATGAAAGTTCTCAAGTGTGGCTCCACTTTGGCATCCTCTTTTAAAAGAATTGTTAGAAATCAAAAAGCAAGTTTAAAATCATCATAATCATCACACTTTACAAATCTTCTTCCTTCCCAGGTCACACCTCTGATCTATTAAATCTGAATTTCTGGGCGTTGGGGCCAAGCATCTGAGTTTTAAAAAATTCCCCATGTGGGGTTCCCATGGTGGCTCAGTGGTAAAGAATTTCCCTGCCAATGCAGGAGACACGGGTTCAATCCCTGGTCCAGGAAGTTCCTACATGCTATGCCCAGGGCCCGCAACTACTGAGTCTGTGCTCTAGAGCCCAGGATTTGCAGCTACTGAAGCCCACGGTGCCCCAGAGCCTGTGCTCCACAACAAGAGAAGCCGCTGCACTGAGAAGCCTGTGCGCCACGGCGAGAGAGTACCCCTGCTCGCTGCAACTACAGAAAAACCCTTGCAGCATCAAGAACCCAGCACAGCCAAAAATAAATACAATATTCCCCAGTTAGTTCAACACAGAGGCAAGGTGGAGTACCAACGGCTTAAGAAACATTTTGAAATACGATGCTGGAGGGAATGGTTTTCTCTTAGAACTTGGAGTTTTGATGGCTATGCTGGAGTTCTCCACAAACAAACAAAAATAATAATCATCAGTTAAAGGTGTTGAAATGTAATAACCTAACTGCACAAATATCGTCAGCAACCTAACACATGTGCTTAAGAGCCCGCTGCCTCCCTGGGAAAGCCTGTTTGTGTTGCTTATAATGGAAGCCACTCCCACCATCTATTGAAATAGCTGGCACCAGGGGCTGCCCTTTATCTCCTGTTTAAAACACAAGCAATGCCTGAAATTCATTTTCAATTTATTTTCCAATCATATGAAAGGAAGAAAGGAAAGAGATTATTCTATTGAATCTTCTTCGGGCTGGTAAAACGTTGGCGAGGCCAGTGCTGGATGCGTGGCGGAGAGCTCCCAGGATGGTCTATAGGGAGCAGAGTTAATCGAATAAACTAATCTGGGCTGTGGAGATTAACTCTCAGTGGTTGCAGGAAATAGGGCGAAGCAGAATGCAAATCGCAGAGACCTCAAAGTGCTGGAGGGAGGCAGTTTGGAGTCTCCCTGCCTCACCCCAAGGCTGGATCCCCTTCTACCTGGCTGTAAAATGTTTGGCGGTGTGGAGCTTAGAGGCCAAGTGCTTGGGCTGGTCACTCAGTCATGTCTGATTCTTTGTGACCCCATGAACTGTACCTCAGCCTGGCTCCTCTGTCCGGGGGATTCTCCAGGCAAGAATACTGGAGTGGACTGCCATTCCCTCCTCCAAGGGATCTTCCTGATCCAGGGATTGATCCCAGGTCTCCCGCATTGCAGGCAGATTCTTTCCGCCTGAGCCACCAGAGAAGCCTTTAGAGGGCAGAACATGATTCTGGGGGGCTTTTCTGAAGGGCCTGGGCTGCTGCCCTGGGAAGTCAGAACATTCGTATCGGCAGGGAGCCTAGGCTGTGTGTGCTTTGGAGGTAAATACTACCTGGAGGTGAGGATTTCGTTCAGAGCAGTCCGGGACAGTGAGAATTGTCTGATTCTCTGGGCGCATTCTTTCCAATGAACTTTGATTTCCTCTGCCAAGGCACATCGGCCACACGAAGGGAGAAAGCCACTGTGTCAGAACACTGGGTCTTCCTGGAGATGCAGGTTAAAGCCTCGGCCCCCATGGTGGGAGGCAGGGGGCCTATGAAGGGTCTGGAGAGGGCTTCTGGCCCCCCGGGGGGGCCTGTCTCCCTGTTTGTTTGGTTCTTAGGGAATCTATATGAATGCGGGTGCCCTGGGGTCTGCCTGCTCCTGCAACCCCTAGCTTCGAGGGTGGGAGCTCCCAGAACTTCACTCTGACAGGAGAGGCAGTGGAAGTGACAGCTGGGTCCCGGGAGGGACTGCCAGGCTCTCTGGTGAGCTGACACCTTGCCCCTCCCGTTCCCCAGCACCCTCCCCCCGTACTCCCAGAAGGGAGTCGGTAGCAGCTAATTCTTCCACAGTTAGGGTAAAGAGAACTCCCAGCATCTGTAAATCGCCCTATCTTCCTCAGCAGCAGCCCAGCTACCGCCCCTAATCTCGTGCTCAGGAACACCCTCAGGGGCTCTGAGCGCTTCACTCTTGGCTTTCTCACATCTGTTCTCTACTGGCAGCCGAAGGAATCTCCTCTGTCTTAAGATTCAGATGAGCTTCTGGGCTGCTCCCACCGAGCTCCAATTGCTCTCAGGATAAGGCCTAATACCTTTAATAATGATGCAATGAGCCAACTCATTGGAAAAGGCCCTGATGCTGGGAAAGAGTAAGGGCAGGAGGAGAGGGAGGCGACAGAGGATGAGATGGCTAGATAGCATCACTGACTCAGTGGACATGAGTTTGAGCAAACTCCAGGAGATAGTGAAGGACAGAGAAGCCTGGGTCACAAAGAGCTAGACATGACTGAGCGGCTGAACAACACCAACACCCTCTAATAAACATCCAACCTGCACCTGGGACAGCAGAGAGAATGATTAGAGGTGTACCTGGGGAAGCCAGATGGGCTGGCTCTAAATCCTCCCTATATGATGTTGTGCAGGTCACAGAAGCTCTCTCTTTTTTCTTTTGTAAAATTAATTTATTTATTTTAATTGGGGGCTGATTACAATATTGTGGTGGTTTTTGCCATACATTGACGTGAGTCAGCCGTGGGTGTACATGTGTCCCCCATCCCGAACCCCTCTCCCACCTCCCTCCCCATCTCATCCCTCTGGGTTTGTCCCAGTGCACAGGTTTTGAGTGCCCTGCTTCATGCATCGAACTTGGACTGGTCATCTATTTCACATATGGTAATATACATGTTTCAGTGCTATTCTCTCAAATTATCCCACCCTCGCCTTCTCCCACAGAGTCCAAATGTCTCTTCTTTATATCTGTGTCTCTTTTGCTATCTCGCATATAGGGTCATCATTACCATCTTTCTAATTTCCCTATATATGTGTTAATATACTGTATTGGTGTTTTCTTTCTGACTTACTTCACTCTGTATAATAGGCTCCAGTTTCATCCACCTCACTAGAACTGATTTAAATGCATTCTTTTTAATAGCTGAGTAATATTCCATTGTGTATATGTACCACAGCTTTCTTAACGGAAGCCCTCTCTTTGCCGTGAACTGTAAAAGGGAAGGACGATGCTAGTCCTGACCACATGGGCTTGTTGTGAGGTCTGAACGGGTCAATAGAGGCTTAGAGGATTGTCTGGCACCCAGAAAGTCTGTTCTCATGATGCTTCACTACCATCTTCTCCCACCTCCTGCTGAAGCTTTCTTGTCTTCAGCCAGACAGGCTTGCTTTCTGTTCCTCCAGTGTGCCAGAGTCTTTGCACACACAGCTCCCTCTTCTCTGCCTTGCCTTTTCCCCAGTTAGAGGAGGCTCTGTGGAGCTGCTTGGCTTCCCCATCATTGGCCCTGATGGATGCTGAAAGGCAGATGGACTCTTTCCTGACCCCAAAGGAAAAGTGGCCCTCTCTCCCCTCTCGAGACTCATAGTTGCCATCTATGGATTTGACTAAACCTGTGCCTGAGATCACAGCAGGCTGACAGGAGCTCCAGAGTAGCCTGGGAAATTCTTCACAAATTTTCATCATCTCTGGAGGAGCAGGGTTCTAGGAGGGAAATGGGGATACTTGCGAGAGGCAGCAGAAGTCTTCTGCAGCACTGGGATCCTAACCAGGTCTGTGTCTTTGTCTGCAGACACTTCTCTTTTATCCTCAGAGGAATTTTACAGGGTTGGTGTTACTATCTTCTTGTTATAGACAAAGGGTTCAGAGAGGTTAAGTGACTTGCCCAAAAGCAGAGCTTTTCCAAAGGTGGGGCCCATGCTCTTAGACACCACTCTGTCTATATTGGCGCTCACAGTAGAGTATGGTCCCACTACAATGGCCTGACCCTCACGGCTGAGCTAGAAGTTCAGTTCAGTTCAGTCACTCAGCGGTGTCCAACTCCTTGTGACCCCATGGACTGCAGCACACCCGACTTCCCTGTCCATCACCAACTCCCAGAGCTTGCTCAAACTCATATCCATCGAGTTGGTGATGCCATCCAACCACCTCGTCCTCTGTTGTCCCCTTCTCCTCCCGCCTTCAATCTTTCCCAGCATCAGGGTCTTTTCCAAGGAGTCAGTTCTCCACATCAGGTGGCCAAGTCTTATCTTTCATCATGGAGACCTTCAGTTCTCAGTGGTTTAGGGAAAAATAAAACAAAACAAGGCAAGGCTTTCACCAAGAGACTTCACTAAGCTTTTGCTCTACCTGATGATATAAGAGAAACTCCCCACGACCTAACTATTTTGATTCAAACCAGCATCTGCCACTCTCCCTCCTCTTATTGCTGAAGGGAAAATGTTTCATACATGTCTATGGACCCCAATCACGTATCTGGGGTGTCTTCTCTCACTTCTCCGTAGCAAATTGCCAGTGTGACAGGGATACTCTTCACAGCCACCGACTCAGATATATGAAAATGGACCTTTATTTTCCAGTAACTGAACCAAACTTTGCTTTCCAGCCCAGATTCTACCCAAGAGCAGAAAATGTGATTTAGGAAACAGAGATAAGCGCAGTTCGGATTTTCCCTTTAGTCCCTTTTGGATAAATAGCCCAGGCAAATGCAGGGCCTCACCTCTCTCCTCTTCCCTCCTTCTTGGCAAGGTTGATTTCAGTTCTGGGAGCCAGGGGGGCTTTGTCAATCACTGAGGCATCCAACAAAGGCCTCTGGTCCCTCCTTATCAGTAGCTGTCCATGCTGGGCTCTGCCATTGGCCACGGTCATTGGCAGTCAAGCCTGGTGACCCACACAGATATGAGCTTGCCTTCCCGTGGGCCACATGACGGGGCGGGGGTGGGTTAACCATTTGAAAGGGGCTGGAGGTTCTGCCTTTCTAATAATGTATGCTCAAGAGTGGGTGTGACAGGTGACAGGAATCTGTCCTTCACTTTGTAGGTCTTTTGCTTGCCTATTTTCTAGAATAGGAATATATATTGGGAGGATATAACTTGAGCTTGGCCTCTGAACACAAAGCAACAGCTTCAGCTGGCACTCAACTGAAAGGACCAAAAATCCTTTCCAACACTTTTAACCCAGTATTGCCTACTGAACACACAGAGTCACTGGATTTTCAACAGCCTGATGGAAATGTTCAATCATCACACCCCACCCCGCCCCCTCTGCCACTTTACGGATGAGGAAACCAGGGATCAGTGAGAGCAGTTGAGGATTACATCCAAGGCCTATCGTGGATAAATGGTACCAAAGAGGTGAGCTATGACTTCTCAACAGTGAAAGGCATGTTGGCAGCTCAGGCATAACATGTCTAAAATCTACCCTTGGAGCATCCCTTCTATTTGGAATAACTCTTAGAGGGGCATCCTCAGCCCCTGTCAAGCTCACATTGAAAGCCTGGTGTCAGGACTTCCCCTAGTGGTTCAGTGGTTAAGACTCCATGTTCCCAAAGCAGGAGACACAGGTTTGAGCCCTGATCCAGGAAGATCTCACTTGCTGTGGAGCACCACACCCACAAAAGATAATCAATGGATCATATGTCTTAGTTTGGGATCTATGTCTTACCATAGACTGGGTGGCTTAAACGACAAATGGGTCCCTCTCACAGTTATTGGGGGCAGAAGTCTGAGATCAGGGGGCCAGTGGAGTCGGCTTCTTGGTGACAGCTCTTTTCCTGGTTTGCAGATGGATGCCTTCCTGCTATATCCTCATATGGCAGAAAGAGAAACCATCTCTCTCTTGTCCATTCTTTTAAGGGGACTAATCTCTTTCATGAAGATTTCACCTTCATGACTGAATCACCTCTTAAAGGCCCCATCTTCAAATACCATCACAATTGGGATCAGAGCTTCAAGATTAAGAATTTTGACACAAATGTTCAGTCTATAGCACTATATATGAGAGGGTTTATTTCCGGGATCTCTAATATAATCCAGTGGTCCATCTGCCCATCCTGATGCTAGTTTCATGCTGTTTTCTGTTACTGTAGCCTTGTAGTAAGTTTCACAGTCCAGTGATATGAGCCCTCTAATTTTATTCTTCCTTTTCAAGATTGTTTTGGTTATTTGGGGCCGTTCGCAATCCCATATAAGCTTGAGGATTGGCTTTTCTATTCCTGCTTTTTAAAAACAAAAAACAAAAAACCTTGGGATTCTGATAGGGTTTGTGTTGAATCTACAGATCACTTTAGGAAGCATTGACATCATAACAATGTTACGTCTTCCTATCCATGAACAAATGACGTTTTTTCCATTTATTTAGATCTTTAATTTCTTCCAGCAATTTTTGTAGCTTTTGGCATACAAGTCCCTCTCCTCCTTGGTTAGATTTATTCTTCAGTATTTAATTATTTTAGGTGCTAATGTAAGTGGCATTTCTTTCCTAATGGCATTAGCATTTTTTAAAGCTCTCTAAGAGATGCTTATATGCAGTTGGGGCAGCAAACCACTGTCTTAGTCAAAGCTTGACAGATGGAAGGAGATATTTCCCATACTTCCTGTTTCCATAGCTGGCAAGGACCTTCACCTTGAGTCATCGCTCAGTAACTTTTTAAAAAAATAATTATTTTATTGAAGTATATTTGATTTATAATGTTGTGTTTAATTTCTGGTATATAGCAAAGTAATTCAGTTATACATATACATACATATATATGCATATAGTAATTTACATATATGCATATACTTTTATACTGTATATGCATATATGTATAAATATACTTATATATACATATACAGTATAAAAGGATAGCCTGGTGGGCTACAGCCCATGGGGGTCTCAGAGAGTCCAACATGACTGAACAGCTAAGCACACATATACTGTTTGTATATGTGTGTGTGGGGGTATATATATGCATATATATATGGGCTTCCCTGGTGGCTCAAATGGTAAAGAATCTGCCTGCAATACAGGAGACCTGGGATCAATCTCTGGGTCAGGAAGATCCCCTGGAGAAGGGAATGGCAACCAACTCCAGTTTTCTTGCCTGGAGAATTCTGTGGACAGGAGAGCCTGGCCGACTACAGTCCATGGGTTTGCAAAGAGTCTGACACAACTGAGCAAATAAGCACACAAATACTGTGTGTATATATATGTATATATACACATACATATACTTTTTCAGATTCTTTTCCGTTATAGTTTATCATGGGATATTGAATATAGTTCCCTGTGCTACACAGAAGGACCTTGCTGTTTATCCATTCTATATGTAATAGTTTGCACCTACTAATCCCAAATTCCAAGTCGATCCATCCCCCGTCCCTTCTTCCCCTTGGCAACCACAAGTCTGTTGTCTGTGTCTGTGAGCCTGTTGTCTGTGCCTGTGAATCTGTTTTTGTTTCATAGATATGTTCACATGTGTCTCAGTTTATATTCCACATATAAGTAATATCATATGGTATTTGTCTTTGTCTGACTTACTTCACTCAGTATGATACTCTCTAGATCCGTCCATCTTACTGCAAATGACATTATTTCATTCTTTTATTAATGGCTGTCAGTAACTCTTTTCTGGTGCATGCATGTGTAGCTTCCTTCTTGGAAAATACACTTTAAAATTTGTTAGATTTCAAATAGGCTGCACCTGCACCTCTTCCTACCCCCTAACTTTTTTCATATTCCCATCTGTTTCCTGGAGGGATGGCCTGTTTATCACTGACTCCTCTGAAAGACTGGACTCATCCAGGAAGGTGGCTGACATTGGCTCCAGAGCATCTCCTACTGGGATGGGACTGGGGACTCACCCCCTTTCCTGAAAAATCAACAATACTTGATTTCAACCAAATAGCACTGGCTGGGAAATGACCCCCTGGGCACAAATAGTAGCATTCAGGCATGCAGAGTGTGGCTGGCTGATGGATGGGTCAGCTGGAGAAAGGAGGGGGTCTGCTTTGATTAAGGAGACCAGCACAAACACCCCACCATGTTCATATATGCCATCATCTGATTGTGCCTACTTTCCTTAACATTTATTATGTGCGCTCATTATGACTGGTATCCAGGGGCCTCCAGCCCCAGTCACTCACTTGGGGACAGGTGGCCTTCCGCTGCAGGGTTTCCGGTCAGAAATTCACAACAATGAGGACTCCAAGTTCACCAACCCGATTGGCAGTGCTTTCTGAGAAACCCAACAGATGGACTCTAATTGCAGACCTGTTGTGGGGACATTGTTAACAAACACACAAGTAGCTGTATACAGGGCTTTTTGGAACTGAATGTGACTTGGCAGCTGGGGATGGCGATCTAATTACCAACATCTGAGTTTCTTGTTTAATGAAGGGGAATGTGGAAAACGGGCATGCTAGAGGCAGCCGGGGGGTGAAGGCAGCCAGGGCTGTGACTGCACTGCGCCTGCGCAGTCTCTGGGAGGCCAGGTGCCTTTGCATCCACCAGGCACCTTCTCTCCTCTCTCCCCGGAGTCCACACATCACTTTTGGGAGAGAGGGTGGAATTCTTAGTGTCCTTAGGTATCAACCATGGACCATTAGAGAACAGCATATTTGGGGGCATGCTGGTCCATTAATGTCCATCAGATTTTTATTCTTAGATCATCAAGCTGACATTCCAGGAAAAATATACCATGTTTAACATACGGCTTCCTATATATCCATGCACAATGCTATTTAAACTTGAAACACGTTCGTCCCATTTTAACAATTCACACATTTCAAATAAAACTTGCTCAGGCTTCTGTATACTTGCTTGTCCAAGTGCTATTCTAAGCACTTTACCTGATTAGCTCATTGACTCTTTTTTCTAAATTATTATTTTTCTTTCTTTCTTTCTTGCCATGCCACACGGCTTGCAGGATCTTAGCTCCACGACCAGGGACTGAACTCAGGCAGTGAGAGTGCTGGGTCCTAACCACTGGGCAACCAAGGAATTCCCTCTAAATTGTTTTTTAATTTTTAAAATTATATTTCTTCTAACTCTATTGAGGTATGATTGACGAGGGCCTAGAGGAGCTATCCCACGTTGAAGGGGCAGCAGTGAAGAGATACCTTTCGTCCAAGGTAAGGAGCAGTGGCTGTGCTTTGCTGGAGCAGACGTGAAGAGATACCCCACGCCCAAGGTAAGAGAGACTCAAGTAAGATGGTAGGTGTTGCAAGAGGGCATCAGAGGGCAGGCACACTGAAACCATACTCACAGAAAACTAGTCATTCTAATCACATTAGGACCACTGCCTTGTCTAACTCAATGAAACTAAGCCATGCCCATGGGGCAACCCAGGATGGGCGGTTCATGGTGGANGGTGGGCTGCCATCTATAGGGTCGCACAGAGTCAGACACGACTGAAGTGACTTAGCAGCAGCAGCAGCAAACAACACTATAAAACAGATTTCCTAAGACAAAAGTAACACAGCATTGAAAATACTTAGGTATTTTTCATGCTTATATGACACTAGATTTATGTTGAAATTTTTTCATCAATAGTAATAAGATAATTCAGTAGCAATAGATGAAATTTCACACAAGATAGTCATTAATTTTTACAGATATCATCTCATAATGACCTTGGAAAATTTGGTTTCCGTTGTTACTAGACAAAATTTTATAATGCATACGTATTACATTGTATGTCATGTGAGCTTTCGATTAAGGTTAATATTACTGAAATAACTACATCTGCTTTCCTCTCACTGTGATGTTTATCACCTAATAAAAATGCTAAAGTTACCAAGGAAAGATGTTTAATTTGTTCTCACTGCTCAGTTGTATGTTGCCTCCTATTTTGTAGTAAATGGCATAATGTCCCAAGTGAGCTGCCATACTGTCAGATACATTATTTATACATAACATTACTGGTTAATCAATGAACAACAAATGCAGTAGCCTTCTCTTGTCTTCTTTATTTTTAAAGTGATAGCAAGAGGAATTATGTAGAAAAACATTCCTTTTTTTGATATTAAATAATCTTTGATGATTAAAAAAGTGAAGTCTACAAATATGAACATAATAATTAAACCACATGCCCTAGTGCATTCCAATGAAGAAGAACAATTAACTAGTCAAATCTAAGTACAGGTTATTTCTTTTTTCTAGCAAAACATGGAGAAAGCACCTTTTACTATGGCTTACAAACTATTAAGTAAATAAGGCTTTCTCCCCAAAGGGATGCATGAAATTCATCTTAGAAAAAATAAATTGAAAGGGCATTAATGGTCCATTTAGATTCACAAATTCTGTCATAATGTGCGATTTGACTGCAAACAGAAGAGTGATAAGTATACATGAATAAAACATCTCCTTTACAACCTTATTGATAACTTGACAATGAATCAAAATATTTTTAACTTCAGTTTCTACGTGGACAAAACTTTAGCTCTCTCTGTGGTTCCTTGCCTGATGCCCTGAAAACAGAAGCTAGGGGACTTGATGACAATTTCAGAGAAATGGCTACAAAAGCTCCTATGGAAATCATCCTTGGGCCTGTTTCTGTGAGTCACACACCTGATGATATCGTCAGAGGTATTTCAAACTGGTAAAGTTGTTTCCCCCTTAACATCTAGGAATCTCCTTCACGGACTCTCCTCCTTCCCCACTGCTTTATAATCCACTCCAATGACGAACTTTTGTATTTCCTTTGTAAAGTAGTACAATTAGGATAAACTGCCTTGTGTTTCGGAGAAGGCAATGGCCCCCCATTCCAGTACTCTTGCCTGGAAAATCCCATGGACAGAGAAGCCTGGTGGGCTGCAGTCCATGGGGTCGTGAAGAGTCAGATAAGACTGAGNTTTTTAATTAAAAAAATAAAAAGATGATTAAGGTAAAATGAGGTCATATGGGTGGGGTCTTAACCCATTAAGACTGGTGTCTTTATAAAAAAAGGCGATCAGGACACAGATGTGCACAGACCCTGTGAAGACTCAGGGAGAAGATGACCATCTACAAGGCAAGAAGAGAGGCCTTGGAAGAAACCAACCCTGCCCACACCTTGATCTTGGACTTCCGCCTTCCAGAAATACAAAAGAATACATTTCTGTTGTTGAAGCCCCTGGTCTGTATGGTTCTTTGTTGTGGTGGCCCTACAAACTAATACAGATTTGGCTGGGCAACAGACTTCACTTCTTGACGTGCTGCAATAACACTGCAAACAACGTGTCATAGAAAGGCATGAAAAGCTGGGGTTGTTTTTGCCATCAATTTACTGCCCCTAGGGAAGAGTGTGAAAAGCTGAGCTCATCAACATGGCAGAGAGAGAGTGATGGGTTAGAGGTCAGGAAGCTTGGCTCTGCTCCCAACTCTACCTTCACGGGGCCTTGGTTTCCTCATCTGTGTTGTGAGGGGGCAGGATCAGCTCTTGCTATGTTTTCCACAGCTCTGATAGTTAGGGATCAAGTTCCTATGAAAAACCTAGACAGCATGTTAAAAAGGCAAAGCATCACTTCGCTGACAAAGGTCAATCTAGTCAAAGCTATAGTTTTTCCAGTAGTCATGTACCGTTGTGAGAGCTGGACCATAAAGAAGGCTGAGCACCGAAGAATGGATGCTTTTGAACTGTGGTGCTGGAGAAGCCACTTGAGAGCCTTGGACTGCAAAGAGATCAAACCAGACAATCCTAAAGGAAGTCAACTCTGAGTATTCAATGGAAGGACTTATGCTGAAGCTGAAGCTTTAATACTTTGGCCACATGATGCAAAGAGCTGACTTATTGGAAAAGACCCTGACGCTAAGAAAAATTATGGGTAAGAAGAGAAGGGGGTGACAGAAAATGAGATGGCTTGATGGCATCACTAACTCAATGGACATGAGTTTGAGCAAATTCCGGGAGATAGCAAAGGCCAGGGAAACTTTGCATGCTGCAGTTCATGGGGTTTCAAGGAGTCAGACATGACTGAGAAACTGAACAACAGCAACAAGCCCCCAGGCTCCTGCCCACCTCTCCAGTAGCTAAGTTTATGTTTGAATCAGGAAAAAACACTCCTCCACTAGCCCTATGGTGATTTCACCCTCAACCTCACCAATAACTGCTTCCTACCTACGGACAGAGGGTACCTGCCCAGGAACATTTAACTAACACTGCCTAACAAAGAGAAACCCTGCTCCAAAGCCATGGATAAAGGAAAAGCCAACAGTAGTATCTTTCCTGTTATCTCCTGGACTAGTCCCCATCCCCTCGGGAGGGCAACATAACTGAGTATGGATTTGGGGGAGCTTTGCTTGTGGCCTTTGGAGAATCTGGCTGACAGTAGCCATCAGAAGGGAAAACTCAGACAAGTAAGAATGAATGGGATCTCAGCAAACAAGAGCTATTAAAAGAGGAGGGGTAGCTATGGAGAGGGAACCTGGGCAAATCTGAAGCACAACCATCAGGTGACTCGGATCAGATGAACACCAGGTTATGAGAATCCCCCTCGTAAACATGGCAGAATCCTTGAGCTGGTGAAATTGTGGATAGATGCAGTGAAACCACCGGAACTTTTGAAAAGCCATGAAGGAATGTCACAGATGCCTGAGAATCAACAAATCCCATAACATAATAGTAAATCTTAGTATCTTACCATGATAACAGACTGGTTTCTTACTATCTTACCATCTGATGCTGATGGATATATTTTAAGTGTGTGGGTTCATTGCACCTTTTCCAAAGTCCTGCGAAGTAAATACTGAAATCCTGTTACCACTATTTGTATAGAAAAGGCAGAGAAGCAAAGAAAAATTGACTGTCTCACCCAAGGTCTCATGGCTAATAAGGAACAGCGTTGTACTTGAACTTGGGCAGGTTGTGTCAAAAGCCCAGGATCTTAAATGCTTTTGTTAAATCAAGTCTCTGTATTTTCTGGAGCCTGGTATGTGAGAGATGGAAAATGGCCCATTTTATAGATGAGGAAACTGAGGCCCAGAGGGGTCTTCCAGTAGCACCAGTTGTCTGCACTCTACTTATCATGCTATGTTCTTTTCCACTCGACAGTCTCATCTTCTGAGTCTATCTGATGAACTTTTTCTTATTGGCCAAGATTCAGCTCAAGTGGCATCTTCTCTGGGAACCTTCTCTTATCACCTCAGGCAAATCATGTTTTTCCTCTTTTGCCTCCCACAGAATTCAGCTTGTGTCCTTATTAGTGTGTTTTTCATATGCGGTAAATATTTTCTTTTTTCTTCTTGGAATTCTTGAAAAAGTCGGTTGCATAATGGATACATTTGAAATATTCATGTTGCCATCAACTAGAATTTACGTTTGTTAACATTTAGCCAGATTAGTTACAAAAGTTGTTTAAACAAAGAACTTGAACATAATAAGTAAACTAGAGGTTTTTTAAAAAAATAAAAGATATAAAAAAAATCACAGGTGAAGTTGAAGTACCACATCTGCAGTCCACTTTCCCTTCTTGCCCATTGGCATGAATCTGTTGAGCATTCTAAAGACTGATTTTTAAATTCATATGTTTCTATTTACCAGTGTGTGTGTGTGAAATGTAACATGCGTTCAGAAAATAACCAAGAAATATATGTGTACAGGTGGATAAGCAGTTGATATCTACCACCAATGACAAAAAACAAAAACAACAACAACAACAACAACAACAACAAAAACCACATTGCAAATACCCCAAAGACTCAATGCACTTCCTCCACAGTTATAATCTTTCCTCTCCTTGATCACCAATAGATTCTTAGACAATGTAATATAGCTTTTCAAGATTTTGACCTTGGTGTAAATGGAATCACTCAGTAAATATTCTTTCTTGTCTTGCTGCTTAGGCATGATGTTGCAACTTTGAAATNACAGTTATAATCTTTCCTCTCTTTGATCACCAATAGATTCTTAGACAATGTAATATAGCTTTTCAAGATTTTGACCTTGGTGTAAATGGAATCACTCAGTAAATATTCTTTCTTGTCTTGCTGCTTAGGCATGATGTTGCAACTTTGAAATGGTATGTGTACATAGTATACCATTGAATGACACACTTCAATTTATTTATCCATTTGTCAAGGGGTAGGCATTTGATCTCTTCCCAGTTTGCAGCAACTACAGGAACCTTGCTGTTTTGAGTGTTTTTGCCTATGTCTGCTGGTTTACATTGCAGGTATTTTTCTAGGACATATGCCTAGGGGAAGAATTGCTACATTAAAGGATGTGTATGACTCCATTTGCACCGGTGGTAGTTTAGTAGCTAAGTTGTGTCCAACTCTTTTGACCCCATGGACTGTAGCCCACCAGGCTCCTCTGTCCATGGGATGTCCTAGGAGCGGGTTGCCACTTCCTCCTCCAGGGGATCCTGCCGACCCAGGGATCAAACCTGATCTGCTGCCTTTCAGGTAGTCTCCTGCATTGCAGGCAGATTGTTTACCGACTGAGCCACCAGGGAAGATCCCGGAGGACGCCAGATCGTTCTCTAAGAATCTGAACGCTTAACTATAATATCAAACTCCCTTACCAAAAGGATGTGTTGAAGAAATAAATGGGTTTTCAGAAAAGCAATACAATGACTACAAGGAGGAGTCAGGTGGCATTACCTAGTATCAGAGGCTGGGAATCTAAGCATCTGTCTACTGAAGGAGCATCTCCCTGTGGCACCTGAAGGCGGTGGACCCCGGAATTAGCTGAAATCAGCTTCCCTGGAGGGTTGTAAGGAACTCATCACACCCATCCAACTCTGGATGGCATCTGCTGACAAAGCAGAAGAATAGATGTTCGCACTGATGCGGACTTTATCTCTTGACTGCTTCATTACATTCTACCCCGAGCAGAGCTGAGGAGCAGCAGTCAGAACACTGAGGGCTACCCAAGCTGTGCTGGAGGGCCCCCACCTCAGTTTCCTTTTTGCTTTTCAGAGACCCCTGGGGACTCAGAATTATCGCAGTGATCCAGATTCAAAGTCCTCTTGGGGGTGGCTCTAGTATGTGCCCCTTCCACTTTTACCCCCAATATCCTCAAGAGGACCCCACCAGGGTCTCCCCGAATGACCAGGAAGCCCCTTCATTATTCTGCCCAATATGTTAGCAAGGGCTGTGTACAAATCCAAGGATTCTCTTGCCAAATGTACAGCCTGTTCCCCAGGCTTTCATGTTATAATGAAATGGAGAACAAGCAAGACATCTTAATATCCTATTCTACTAGAAAGTGAGATTTTTCCCCCTCCCTCTCTCTTAATAGATAAATTAATATCATCAAACATTCTGAAAAGATCCTTTGTGAAACATCTCTCTTGCCAAAAAGAAAAGTTTATTATAAAACTGGAGAAATTTGTTTCAACTTGTAAAAAGCCCTGTGCTCAGTGGTGAATTTGGTTCCCCTCCCTTTTTTCCCCCCTTCTTCAATTAATTTCACACTAATCCATTTCTTTATCAGGCATTGGAGTGAATGCGTGTGAAGTGAGTGATGATGATGAAGGGGCAATGGAGGTGTTTGGCTCTGTAATTTCATCCTTGAATTTTGTGATTACTAACAGGACAACTTTTTTAATTTGCTCTTTTGTCTGGATTCCCTGGCTGGCAATCTGCTTGGTGAGCTCGGCTTTTTAATCAATCACCTAGATAATCAAATGTCACTGGCTATCTGCTCCGTGTAATTACTTTTGCAATTAAAAATCAACCTCAAGTTGCCTCATCTAATTAGAGGGATGGGCAGATTTTCATCTAGATTGATTTTTTAATAAATATTGACTTAAAATGCCATAATCTCATCATATTCTTTCATTTTCTTTGTACCAAAAATCAAACAAATGGAAGAATTAGCAAGCAGAAGGAATCGTGGGACTTCAAAAGCTTCTGCTGGTTCAGACACACAAAACTATGCTGTACAGAAGCCCAGCTTAGCTCGCCTAATAACAATACTCAAAAGCGTCCACCTTTTATTGGGAAAAAGAACAAAGCAATCCAATGATTATATTTCACACTAACATTGTTGCAAGCCCACAGTTCTAAGGGCTTCTAATTTCATTTGTCGTGCTGCCAGGGACAATCATTTCTATCAATATTATTATTTCTTTAAAGCAATCCCATACATGCTGCTAAAATTTTTAGTCGTTAGCAGGAATATATATATATAGGAATATACACACGTGTATATATATATATATACACATCGTGCTCAGACCACCACTGTGAATTTTCTTAAACATACAAATGCCACTACAGGCAGATAATTTTCTCATCTTTGCTGTCTTGGATTTTTTACGTATTGTAATTAAAACATTGTCAATAACACACTTCATTGCTTTTTGGTTGTCGTAGATGTTGTTAAACATGGCAAATCCACAGTGGGGCAAGGGGATTACCTACAAGAAAATAACACACTTTGCTCAGAGAGCAATTGTCCTAAAAATGAAATGTAATGGTATCTTGTATGCCTGCTTTAAAAAAAAAATCATGTCAGTGACCCTGACAGCATTCCATTTAAACCTCGGCTGACTGGGGGCATGATGAAGAAGGAATAATGCTTCTAGCATTTCTGCTTTATTCCATCACAAAGAAGGACTTTTGCCTCTTGTGCATTCACATGACCAGGGAGGAATAGTGAATTGGAGTCATCCACGTCTGCCTGCACAATTCACACGAAGAAGAGAGGGTAAGAGCCATACCCAAGGAACATCAGACTTTCAGCTCTTACTGGTGGCCAAACAAACAGAGGGGTGAGGACAGACCGAAACACAAGAGCCAAGGGCAGTGAAGGGAGAGCAGTGTCGCACTCTGGGCTCCCTCCACGAGGCAGAGAAGTACCTGCTTGTGGGGATGGTTTGTCTGCAACGGCAGCCATGCCACCCAAGTGAAGCTCAAGTCACTATTTCCCCAAACGATAGTTCATGGTCCCAAAAACTTGACCCCGAAATGGGGGTGCTCTGGGGTCAAACTGGGCTTTCCTGGTGGCTCAAATGGTAAGGAATCTGCCTGCAATGTGGGAGACCTGGGTTCAGTTCCTGGGTCTGGAAGATTCCCCGGGCAAGGGCATGGCAACCTACTCCAATATTCCTGGGCTTCCCTAATCACTTTTGAAAAGAAAGAAACCATGACATTTTCTGTCTCCTCGCTGGAAGGAAATAACACACGTTATTCTTGAACATCTTCAAGATGTCTTTCCATAAGCCTGTTTGCCTCAGAATTTATCAAATTTACTTTTCCTTGGATTGTCCCAATCTATCTATCTATCTTTATATCTATTCTCTGTCTATCATTTATTTCTTTAGAGGATGCCATGTGAAACACTCTCTCAGCACACACTTTGGGAAGCAATGGCATTTTACACCACAAGAAGAATCTCATTTTTCTGCACCATCAGCCTCTCTGGGGGATAAACCTTGTCTTCTAGATGTGTCGCTGATCATGTTTTCTAAGTGCAAAGTGATGTCTGGCATGTCGGAGTGTGCTTATGGCCATCTCCAGTGAGCTGCTGCAAATGAGGAAGGCGATGGGGGGTGGGAGGTCCTGGGATCACAGTAACTAGGTATCATCTGTGGTTCTTGCCAGAGGGAAATTCTGTAGGCCTGTGCTCTGACACCATAGTGCTCTGTGCAGGTGGAAAGAGTTGCTCGAGTGCCTACTGCGGTGTGCAGGGAGGTTGAAATTCCACCAAAAGTTTGAGAAAGTAATAGAAAGAGGAAATGGGAAAGGGTAGGAGTGAGATTTGTTGATAATTATTGAACATATACCCTATGGGAGGCACTGGGTTGAACATTCTTTCTACCTGTGCTTTTCATTTATTCATCCTAACAACTCTGTGAATCCAGCATGGTTTGTATTATTCTTCTTCCCATTACACAGATGAGGAAATGGAGGCTTCAGAAAACAAAGAGTCGGTGAAAGGCAACAGAGCCGGGAATGGGCAGTGTTTAAACCCAGGCCTGTCTCTGGAAGCCATCAGATACTTGCGGCTCTGGACCAATTTCACCTTCTAGGAGTCAGCCTGTGGACAAGAGGTGGAGGCTGATGACTTGGGGGAGGGATAGCGCTGTTGGGGAAGAAACATCCTTGTAGGGAGGATCAGCTCTCTGTTGCCATAAAAATTCTGTGTTACAAGACACTCCAAAAATGGCTTGACAAATAAGCATTTCTTAAGCTTCTGAGTCTGCTGGTTGACGGGGAGTTTCTTTAGCTCTCAGCTGGCCCAAGTCATGAGTATGGTGTCAGCTATGGGTTGGCTAAGGGATGCTGGTAATTGGGGCTGGCTCTCTCCCTGGTTTCAGGCTAGACTGGTTGTTGTGGGTCTAGAATGACTTTGTCTGGGACAACTGGAGTTCTGGGCTCGGTTCCATGAGTCACATCTTCCAACAGGTTGGCCTGGGTGTGTTCTCGTGTGGAAGGCAGAGGGGCAGGAGGGGAAGGGAAGATATACAAACACCTTTCAAGCCTCTGCTTGCCTTGTGTTTATTAACATCTTAGTGACCAAGGCGAGTCACACAGGGTCCAAGGGCAGGCACTGCAAGGTTACAGAGCCCAGAGCAAGGATCTAGGGATGGTGAAGGTTCACAAGGGACAAGGGACTAGCTGCAAAGCTACAGTTTACCAGAGCTCACCTCATCAGACCATGCAGATGCAGGATGCATCATCCATGCCATACCAAGCTCCCAGCCCTTTCTTCCTGGGCTGCTGGGGGATTGGGTACCATGTGCCAGTGGATGAGGGATTCCCTCTTCCAGAAAGGTCAGTCAGTAGTTGGAGACTCTTCCCACCCAAGTGACTTACATACATCTCTCAATGAAAATCAGAGAGAGTTCATGCAAACAGGCCAGGTGGACAGGTGACTGGAAATCTATTTTTCACATTGGCCCCATGTTGGGTTTGGGTTGGTGGCCAAGCCCCAACTCCAGGTCTTCACAACAGGCACCCTCAGGACCCAGAGTGAAATTCTGGAGATGTAAGAAGCCCAGGGTTCAAACTCAGATGCCAGAAGGGACACTGAGTAAATACAATTGCATTCTTTCAACACAGGTATGCTTTTGTTTGTGTATAAAACACACAGAAATCTTCTTTAGTTCAACATGGAACATGCTCTCTACTCTTTTCTTTTCTTAAAACGTGATCCTTTGTGAAACATGATTTCGTTTCCTTATTTTGTTGTCATCATGGCTACAGAGGTATATTTCCTTTAAGAAGAAAACACTAATCAACAATATCAATGAGGGCACAGGACCATTTTTACTTAGTCTGGGCGTTGGACATTGATAGGGAGTGGTGGAGACTGCAGCAAACTGGAAATGTACTCCGTTCATCTCAACAACGCGTGGCATCTGCTTCTTTGCTCCAGCCACCACTGGCTGGGTGGGAATGCGGGTGCCGTCTCTCATGGCTTTATTTTCAAAGGTAGTTGGAAATCTGGATTTTGATGTGCTCTTGAATGAGTTCTCGGTTCAAGAAAGAGACATGGAGACCGAAGAAAACACACCTGTGGGTTGGATCTAGCCATGGGTCACTGGTTTTCCATCTCTTGTCTAGGCCAATGACCACATTGCATAGATAGGGAAACTGAGACCCAGAGATGGGAAGGCACTTGCCTGAGAGCCCACACAGTCCAGTACAGAGATTAAACCAGTGTCAGCCTTACAGTCTGGCCTTTGATACGTTCCCAGTCTTAGATTCTGGTGGGTCTGTCCTCTCTTATGCAGCTGTATTATAGCATCTTCTCTTGCTCTGGATTTAACTTTTAGTCATTTGTTAGAAGGAGCCTTCTGAGGGCAAGTACTATGGGGATTTTTTCTGAGGATCCCTAGAACCTAGTAAAACAGATAGTACATAATAAGTGCTCATTACACATTTAGGGAACAAATTGAGATATAATTGAGAGAATCATGAATGAAGTATGAGAATAAAAGAGCAATTCTATTTATCCATAAGTCAGTATTCTTCACCCACACACTATCATCAGGGCTTTTGCAAAAGGTGAAAAAGAGAAATAAAAGATAGCAAAGCAGAGAGGTTGAAAGAATGACAGTCTTGGGGTCAAATGTCACAGCTACGTGATCCCAGGCAAGACATCGATACTCAAATGTTCCTGTCTATAAAAATGGGTTCATAACGGCACCAACATCAAGTGGACTGTGCGGACCATGTAGAATAATGTACATAATTAGCATGGTGCCCCGATTTAGTCGGTGCTCACTAAATACTCTCTAGTATTATTACTAAAAATCCGGATTGGGAGCTTGTGTACACCTGTGGTGGATTCATGTCGATGTATGGCAAACCCAATAGAGTATTGTAAAGTCAAATTAAAAAATAATTTAAGATGAAAAAATAAAAAAATAAAAATAAATAAAANATTTTGTTGTCATCATGGCTACAGAGGTATATTTCCTTTAAGAAGAAAACACTAATCAACAATATCAATGAGGGCACAGGACCATTTTTACTTAGTCTGGGCGTTGGACATTGATAGGGAGTGGTGGAGACTGCAGCAAACTGGAAATGTACTCCGTTCATCTCAACAACGCGTGGCATCTGCTTCTTTGCTCCAGCCACCACTGGCTGGGTGGGAATGCGGGTGCCGTCTCTCATGGCTTTATTTTCAAAGGTAGTTGGAAATCTGGATTTTGATGTGCTCTTGAATGAGTTCTCGGTTCAAGAAAGAGACATGGAGACCGAAGAAAACACACCTGTGGGTTGGATCTAGCCATGGGTCACTGGTTTTCCATCTCTTGTCTAGGCCAATGACCACATTGCATAGATAGGGAAACTGAGACCCAGAGATGGGAAGGCACTTGCCTGAGAGCCCACACAGTCCAGTACAGAGATTAAACCAGTGTCAGCCTTACAGTCTGGCCTTTGATACGTTCCCAGTCTTAGATTCTGGTGGGTCTGTCCTCTCTTATGCAGCTGTATTATAGCATCTTCTCTTGCTCTGGATTTAACTTTTAGTCATTTGTTAGAAGGAGCCTTCTGAGGGCAAGTACTATGGGGATTTTTTCTGAGGATCCCTAGAACCTAGTAAAACAGATAGTACATAATAAGTGCTCATTACACATTTAGGGAACAAATTGAGATATAATTGAGAGAATCATGAATGAAGTATGAGAATAAAAGAGCAATTCTATTTATCCATAAGTCAGTATTCTTCACCCACACACTATCATCAGGGCTTTTGCAAAAGGTGAAAAAGAGAAATAAAAGATAGCAAAGCAGAGAGGTTGAAAGAATGACAGTCTTGGGGTCAAATGTCACAGCTACGTGATCCCAGGCAAGACATTGATACTCAAATGTTCCTGTCTATAAAAATGGGTTCATAACGGCACCAACATCAAGTGGACTGTGCGGACCATGTAGAATAATGTACATAATTAGCATGGTGCCCCGATTTAGTCGGTGCTCACTAAATACTCTCTAGTATTATTACTAAAAATCCGGATTGGGAGCTTGTGTACACCTGTGGTGGATTCATGTCGATGTATGGCAAACCCAATAGAGTATTGTAAAGTCAAATTAAAAAATAATTTAAGATGAAAAAATAAAAAAATAAAAATAAATAAAAAAAATAAAAATCCAGCTGGGCTTCCGTGGTGGCTCAGTGATTAAGACTCTGCTCGCCAATGCCAAGGACATGGGTTTGACCCCTGATCTGGGATCCCTGATCCCGCAAGCGGCAGAGCAACTAAGCCTGTGCGCCACAACTACGGAGCCTGCGCTCCAGACCCCAGGCCCTGAAACTACGGAAGCCCGAGGCCCGCGGAGTCAGCTCCAGAACCAGGGAAGCCACTGCGGTGAGAGGCCCGTGCACCGCAACTGGAGAAAGCCCACGCGGCAACAACGACCTACCCGGAGCAGCCAGAAAAGAAGTTCAATAAATAAAAAAAGAGGGAGAGAGAAGCTCGATGGCTCTCTCTCTTTCAGCAATTCCCAGCCTGCTGCCTCCCTTGCCACAGATGAAGTGACAGGGGCAGAATCCGGAAGCCAGTGCGGGGCTGCGGCAGGAACTCGGGGCCCGGGGCCACCAGCCCTGCCCCTGGTGCTCTCCGCTTTCTCTGCTCCCCGCCCTGCTTTGAAGTCAGACTCCTTGGGAAATCAGTAGCCGCCTCGGCAGCCAGGGATGCAGAGACATGCTGCCGTGACTTGCTCAATGGAGCTTTTCCTGCGTGAGCCTCAGTAAACACGTCCTGAGGGTCTCCGAACTCAGTCTCGGCCCCAGCCTGAGCATCAGCAGGCAGAAGGGGCCGCAGAAGTGGGATCCTTTATACGTCTTCATCTCTCTCCTCTCCAGGAAAACAGGCAGCCACGGCTGGGTCCCAGTTGTCCATTCCGGCTGAGCCTGAGATCATTCTAGAGGCAGCCAGCCCGCTGACCACGTAAGCCATCCGGTGCTGAGGCAAGCGATCTCTGGAAACCGACACATTCTAATTAAGGTGTTGGGGCTGCTTAGAAAAACGTTCTCTTTCCAAATTCAATTATGGCTTTTTAATCATCATTATTATGAGCATCATCATCATTATTATTGTTGTTCTCCTTGCAGTGTTATATACCTGTCTCTTATACACATCTAGATGTGTATAAGAGACAGGATCTAGGGANAACGTTCTCTTTCCAAATTCAATTATGGCTTTTTAATCATCATTATTATGAGCATCATCATCATTATTATTGTTGTTCTCCTTGCAGTGTTATATACAGTAAGGCAATCCCCCAAGTTGAATTTATGACTGAATAAATGCACCAGTGAAGAAGAATGACCCTGTTTTTCTCAGTATAATATTTTAGTTGCATTTGCATTTGGAGGAGGATTTGTGGTGAACGGAGGGATTAAATCCCATGAAATCATTATACAAATTTCCAAATGTCAAGTACACTGATAGAGATTATGATTTTATCTTCTTATTTTGACAGGAAAGCGTGTGTGGCCACCTCTGTTCTAGAACAAGCGAATCAGGGAGGCCAGGGGAGACCAAATAAAGATAGAGGAGCTTGCAAGTTTCCTGAGCGGCTGTCTTTTTTATTCTGCTCGCTTGTACGACAGACCGTAATAGACATTTTCCTTTGCACAAAATAATAAGAGCAGTACTTATCGCGCGGTGCCTCCAGCCAGTGGCAAAAGGAAATTAGAAAAGTCCAATGAAGCTGAGAAGTAATTAATCATCATACAGTGGGGCCTGTCAAATCAGAAGGGTCCTTCCAGCTGATAATGCTCCCCAACTCAATTTAGACTGATAGAAATTAGAATTTTTTTTTTCCTCTGGCAAAAACAAAAAGACCGGAGTTAGCACAAATGTGGCCAACTGCTGGCTTGCCTGACTGCCTGACCCATTTATAGCGATGTTTGCATTGAGTTTAACTCATGCCAAAATTGAAGCAACATCGTTTCTTCCTCTAGGCAAAGGGAAATCATAACAATACTGTTTTAAGACTTTTCCCCTCTCTCCTCCCCTCCATCCCCACCCTATAGCCTTAGCTGTGGAAGAAAAATTAAAGTTTGGGTCTATTGATCAAGTTAGTGGATCTCCCCACAGAGCTGTCGGGGTTGGTTGGTGGGGTGTGGGAAGCATTTTCCAAGGTCTATAATGAGCCTGGACTCTTTGGAGATCACGTGAAATAAAATGGGTTCAATAGGAGCCACTGAGGGCTTCTAGTGAAGGGGAGTGGGATAACAAGATGCTTTCAGAGATTCTTGAGCGCCCCGGCACAGAGGAGAGGGGAGGGGGGAGGCAAGATGGTACTCACTGAAGACATCCGCCTGTCAGAACAAACTATGCCACTTATCCATAGTGGAGTGCTTCCCACCCGCCACCACTCCCACCCAGTCTCACGTCCCCCATGCTCTAAGGGGAAAGTAATGCTCCCATTGCTTCCTTCAGCTGCCCCCTGGAGATAGGGGCTCCAAGACTCTAGGGCAGGGATCTTGAACCCAAATGTCCACAGGGAACAGGAAGGAAGAAGCAGACAATAGAGATTAGTGGGGACTGTGGCCAGTTGGATATTGTTCTGTCTTTCCCAAAGGGAGCATTTACTGTTGAGGGGCGATTCACACATTATATTGCCAGATATTCTGACTGGCCACAAGAAGTCCTGCATCTAGAGTTCAACGTAAAATCTAGCTTTTAAATACAGGTAACTAAAATTTTTAAAGTGTATGAGTGTAGGGATTTCCTTGGTGGTCTGTTTAGTTAAGAATCTGCCTGGCAATGCAGGGGACTTGGGTTTGATCCCTAATCAGGGAGCTAAGATCCCAACGGCTGCGGAACAACTAAGCCAGCACACCACAAACACTGAGGCTGCTCCACAACTAGAGAGTCTGCGTGCCAGTGTGAAAGATCTTGCATGAAGCAGCAAAGATCCCACCTGCCACAACTAAGACCCAACGCAGCCAAATAAATATTAAAATAAATACATGACTAAAACGTATGAGTGTATCCATCATCGCCTACTATTTGTGGCTTTGGATCATAGAGAGGGAAAGGTCCCATAAAATGCTGTATTTCAGAAAAGGCTGTGGGTCGCACAGTCCCATACACCAGGATTTCCATCCTGGCCTCACTGTTTTCAGTCATGTGTTCCAAATCAAGCGACTCCCCTTCTCCTAGTTTCAGTTTCCTCATCCGTCGAAGGTGGAGAATCATCAATGTCTACTCTCTGTTGTTGTTTAATTATTCAGTGTCCGACCCTTTGACAGCCCCATGGACTGTAGCCCGCCAGGCTTCTCTGTCCATGGGATTTCCCAGGCAAGAACACTGGAGTGGGTTGCCGTTTCCTCCTCCAGGGGATCTTCTTAACCCAGGGATTGAACCCGGGACTCCTGCATCTCCTGCATTGGCAGGCAGATTCTTTACCACTGAGCCATCTGGGAAGCCCACCCACCTTGTACATTGACTAAAAATGCAGAGTACCACTGCAACTTCTGGAACATTTCAGTATCCAGCAAAGGACAGCTAATTGGATCATCACACTGTACCACTCAAAATGCATCCATTTCAACAGATCTGCCTCTGATGACCCTTGTCCCCTCTGCCTGCCCCAGATGCCCTGTCTTCTCAATGCTTACACACACCTCTTGTCATCTCCTTACATCGAACTTGTAGTATGACACTTAGTAACTTCCTCCCACTGGAGAGGCCAAGCAGAAATTCACCAAGTTTTCAGAATCATAGAATTTCAGGCTGTACTCTTGCTGCTCAAACAAACACATTCTTATACAGCAAAGCAAGCCCTTTATTATGTAGGAAATACAACTGTCATGCCCTGTGTTCATATGACTGCCCTAGTAACTGCACCATCTTGCTCATCATTTGAGGTCTGTGGGTACAAATTAATTGCGAGGATAACTTGATGACTGAGAGGGAGATAATCTCTTGTAAGTGATATTTACTTCTAGAACTTTGGAAAAGTTCTCAGGGGTCTCTGCTGTTTTCACTCCCTTCACAGCTGATGGCAGAGAAAGCACCACGTGGCTGACATCCACAGCCAAGTCTTCTCCATTATACCTTCTACTCTTGTTATCTCTAACTGTGACAGTGCTGCGTGATTCAGTCCTTCCGTCTCCTCTTGACAGATGAAGAAACTGGGGCTCAGAGAAGTACAATGACTTGCTGAACACCACTCAGCTTGAGTGTACCAGAACCAGGTTTTACTGCCTTCAAAACTCATCTGTTGGGACTTCTCTGGTGGTCCAGTGGCTAAGTCTCCATGCTCCTAATGCAGCGGACCTGAGTTTGATCCCAGGTGGGGGATCCAGAGCCCATATGCTACAACTAAGAGTTCGCATGTCACAGCTAAAGATCCTGCATGATGCAATGAAGATCAAAGATCCTGTGTGCTGCACCCAAAACCTGGCACAGCCAAGTAAATAAATAGAATATTAAGAAAAACAAACTCATCCATTGTTCTACATTGGCAAGAGTACACTGGTTTCCCTTTCCCTTCTCTTGGCCTCCAAGCTCCAGCTCATTCATTCATTCAATTCAATTTTTAAATTAAAATATATTTGACACATAATACTGTGTAAATTTAAAGTGTACAGCAGGTTAATTTGATCCATTTATATTGGAGAAGGAAATGGCAACCCACTCCAGTACTCTTGCCTGGAAAATCCCATGGACAGAGGAGCCTAGTAGGCTATAGTCCATGGGGTTGCAAAGATTTGATCCATTTGTATAGAGTTATGCTATTCCCACTGTAGCTATAACTAGAGCTTCTATCTGTGCCATAATTATCATTTCTTTTTTAGTGGTTGAAATAAATAAGTTCTAGCCTCTTAGCAAGTTTGATGATTATAATGTAGTATTTTCACTAATATTCACTCTACTGTGCTTGAGATCTCTAGGGTTTGTTTACTACTAACTCAAGTTTGTATCCTTAAACCACGTCTGCCCTAGGCTCCCACCCCCATGTCCTGTCGACCACCATTTTCCTCTGTTTCTCTGAGTCTGGCTTTTTTAGATTCCACACATGAGTGATATCATACAGCTCTTCTCTTTGCCTGACTTACCTCACTTAGCCTGATGCACTCAAGGTCCATTTGTGTCGCCTCATTTGGCACATTTCCTTCTTTCTCACGGCTGAGTAATATTCCATTGTTTATGTACACAGCACATCCTCTTTATCTGTTCACTCCCAATAGCCACTTAGACTCTTTCCACATGTTGGCTTTTATGAATAATGCTGCAGTGGATATGGGAGTGCTGATAGCTGTTCCATATCCAGCTTTCATTTTCTTTGGGGATACACCCAGAAGTGGGATTGCTGGATTGTCACAACGTTTTATAGTGTACCTACTGTGTGCCAGGCTTCTCCTTCAATTCAGCCAGTTCAGTCACTCAGTTGTGTTCAACTCTTTGCAACCCCATGGACACTAGGCTTCCCTGTTCACACCAGCTCCTAGAGCTTGCTCAAACTCATGTCCATAGAGCTAGTGATGCCATCCAGCCATCTCATCCTCTGTTGTCCCCTTCTCCTCCTGCCCTCAATCTTTCCCAGCATCAGGGTCTTTTCCGATGAGTCAGCTCTTTGCATCAGGTGGCCAAAGTATTGGATCTTCAGCTTTAGCTTCAGTCCTTCCATTTGGGTGTTCTGATATGGTTTCCAGCCACACTGTCAAATGGACTGTGTCTGCTGTGACACTTGGCAACAAGAAGCCTAGGGAGCCAAGCGCCCACGTTTCCTTATNTCTTCAGCTTTAGCTTCAGTCCTTCCATTTGGGTGTTCTGATATGGTTTCCAGCCACACTGTCAAATGGACTGTGTCTGCTGTGACACTTGGCAACAAGAAGCCTAGGGAGCCAAGCGCCCACGTTTCCTTATCTCACCATGCACCTGGTGTATACAGTGCCTCTGCTCAGAGACTCAGTTCCTTTTGTTTCCTGGCCATCCCCTAGGGTTGGGGTCAGCAAACTCTCTCCCTAAAGGGCAGACCATAAATATGTTTGGCTTGCTGGTCATAAGGTCTCCGTTACAACAACTCAGCTCTGGGGCTGTGGCCCAAAAGCAAACCTAGGCAGTGCTCACGTGACAGGTGTGGCCAGAATCAGCCCGCTTGGGGCTGGATCTGGGGCAGAGGTCACTGGCTCTGCCTCAGGGCATTGTCACCCTCTGCTGGGTCTCTGCCTTGTCCAGATTCCAGCCAGTCTTGAAGGGACAAGAGAACATGCAGGAAGTGCATGTTACAGCCCAGAAATGAAAGTAGCCCATATGACTTAGCTCACATTTTATAGGAAAAAATGTAAGTGGCCCTGATCAACTTCAAGGGAGTTTGGGCCATTATAGTCCAGCCAGGCCAAAGAAGAAAATGGATTTTGTGGGTGTAGGCAGTTTCGGCCACAAACTTTAATCAAAGCAAGGGAAGCTGCATGGATAGTGGTTCTCTTTCCTCAGAGAAATCTTTGCTGTTACCCTGCTTATTCAACTTATATGCAGAGTATATCGTGAGAAATGTCAGGCTGGATGAAGCACAAGCTGGAATCAAGATTGCTGGGAGAAATATTAATAACCTCAGATACGCAGATGACACCACCCTTATGGAAGAGAACGAAGATGAACTAAAAAGCCTCTTNTACAGTCCATAAGATCTTAGAGTCGGGGCACGACTGAAGTGCCTGAGCTCAAATTTAAAGAAGGGAGAGCGTTTGGGGCACAGAAACCCTCAGTTAAAAATGGAACATCTTGATGCCACTTTCTCCCAAACCAGGCTGTCTGGAGCCCGCTTGTTCATGTTTCTTACAATGCTACTGGAACAGCAAAATGGGGTTAACACTGTCTCCTTAACAGAGTTCTTCATGAGCTCCAAAGATGACAGAGAATGTGTGTAAGATGTCCCCACGTGCTTGGCATATAGAAGGAGCATACTGCATGGAGATCAAAAGAGAAAAAAAGAAAGTTAGCTTCTCCCCTCTTCCTCCTCCTCCTCTTCATCGTTACTTTCATCATCGATGTCATTAGCCTCAGGCATCAAGATGACTTCTATATGTTCTCCCAAATACATGGCTTCTTCCAGGCCCACTGGAGGAAGAGCACTCAGTTCCACCTTCTAAAGCTAGTAAAGAAGCCCATGGTCTCCAGGGTTGCTTTTTAGGGTGCAGGCTGGTGGGGGGAAGGGGGGCTCCAAAAGTCGGACTCAGTTGATTCTGTGGAGACCCCTGCCGCCTAGAGGGCGGTACCAAGGGCCACCTGTTCTCTCCCCAAGACACGAGCCAAAAAAAGAGAGAACCCAGTCCTGGACCTTCACGTTCCCATGGTGAGTCTTGACTCAGAGCAGATGTAAAAGTCATTAGGAAAGGTGGCAAGCATCATTCAAGATGGTAGGCCACCCCTGGCCACAGTCTCTCCATGAGGTAGTGATACCAGCAAGTCAGTCATGGATCACAGGCTACTGCCCACCACCATCATCTCCACTGCTTATGTTTCTCAGGATTTATCCTGTTACAGCTGGTATGTTCCCAGGTCCTGGGCACTCATCTATAAAATGGGGTTAACCACTGTTTATACTACCTCATAGCATTTCTCTGTAAGGTAATCATAGCAACAATGTTTCATTAATAGAATAGTTACTACCTGCCAGGCACTGTATTACTATTTACCATTTCATTTCAACTTTGTTAGTAAGCAAATAGTTGCAGATGAAAACTGCTACAAGATACCATTACATTTCCATCCGTTGGCCACATTTTAAAATGTCTGGCAATAGCAAGCATTGACAAGAGTGTAAAATCAAACAACCGTGTCGGGAAAGAGGTTGGCAATATTTACTAAAATCGAGCAGTGTATAGCCTGTGAGTCAGCCTTTCCCTCTCATTGATGAACCTGGAGAAACTCTTACACAGGCATCCTAGGAGACATTTGTAAGAATTTTCATAAAGCATTGCTCTCTATAGTAAGAAAGTTGGAAATTATGTAAATGTTCATGATAAAACAGATCATCCAACAACAATGTAAACGGCGGCTTAGCACTGCACATATCAACATGGGTGAAGAAAGTATGTCTCAGAACTGTATGAAAAATTTTGTGTAGAAGAACATACATAAGCAGTTAAAGTATAAAGAAGGTTTCCCTCATAGCTCAGTCTGTAAAGAATCTGCCTGCAATGCAAGAGATCCGAGTTCAATCTCTGGGTCAGGAAGATCCCCTAAAGGAAATGGCAACCCACTCTTGTATTCTGGCCTGGAAAATCCCATGGACAGAGGAACCTGGCAGGCTACAGTCCACGGGATTGCAAGAGTCGGACACAACTTAGTGACTAAATCACCACCAAAGTATAAAGAAATACCCTGAAATGCATACCCTCGATTCAAAGTGACCTTTCTCTCCAAGGGGCGGTGGGAAGGATGTGATAAAGAGAGAGACACAACGGCCTTCTACTATATTTGTAATATTTTATTTCTTAAGCTGGGTGGTGGGTACATGAATGTTTATTGTACTTTTTAAAAGAATACTTTTGGGGTGTCAAGAATTCATCGGTAAAAATAAATTGACTTTCTTCAAATGAGGGAGTCAAGTCTCATGGAAGGCAGACCTGCTGGAAAAGAATTCACATAAGCTACAATGGCAGTCTGCCCTGGTCATCAAGGACCCTCAGCCCCTCTCCAGGTCAGGCAGATGGGACAGGAAAGCCAGCCCTGGACCCCAGCAGAAGTACCCACTTCACAGTCTTGTGCTCTGGCATGAATTCCAGGCAGAGAAAGGATCAAGAAGATGGGACTAGAGCAGATGGGGAGCACAAAGCCCTCGGATCGACAGAGGTCCTGCCACCAAGTGGGGAGAAATGATGGATTGATACATTTAATGAAAAGTCACCTCTGGAAGAGTAATAAAAATATGGTCATGTAGGCAGGTATGTTTGGTGGCTTTTTTATTTTATTTTTTTAAATCTCCACTCTAGAGCTCATGCTCTGGTACAATTCTTTTGTTAGCTCAGGTAATATTTTTGAAAAACAGCATTACAAAAGGTTAAATGTAGAACAGATGTAAGTTATAAAATACAAGCTGATCAAAGCTGAGATTTTGAGACAGATATGTTAGCAAATGATGATAAATCCGTCCCAGTAGGACTGTAAGAAGCAGACAAATGTAACTGTGGAAGAGTGAAAGCCAAGGGTTGAAAATGGGGGAAGGGGAAAAAGAGTGAAAACAAATGTTGGAGTTAATTCCGGTGAACTCACTCAGAACATCAATGAATCTATGCCAAGATGGGACAGAGGTGAGGGACACAATATACACCATTTTCTTTAAAAGAATAATCAAATTCCTGGGTTTTGAATAATCCAATTATGGATTCAGAGGCCAGAGTCTCAGGATCACTCCTTAGGTCCCTTTCTGACTGAATTTCAACCTCTTCAAGTAACAGACGCTGGATTCTGGTTTAAAGCCTTTTAAAAATCGGCTTTCAAATTTGGGCATCTAAACTTCTCATTAAAAAGCCAGATAATTTATAGTCACATCATTAAACCGCTTCCTCAGTCTACCATGATAAACTTATCATTTGGGGCAGGGAAGGGGGGAGATTTCAACAAAGCATTGCAGACTCCTTTCTGGGAAGGCAGCAGAGAAACAAAATTAAATAAATCAGCCTCTCTGTGTCAATAAATGAAGCCCATGAGAAGTAAACTATTTACTGAGGCTTAAGTGAAACAGAAAACATTTAAAGATCAAGAAAAAAAGGAGGTAATTGTTCAGGCTGTCAGCAGGGGACCGCTGTGATAATTTGATCTGAACTCTGCTAACAAATGACTGAGCCGTTCTTCCAACTTTAGTATCTGTTTATGCTCCTACAAATTGAAACCCCACCGCTCAGCTGCACAGAACAGTACCCAGTACAATAGCACATCAGCTCGCCGATTAGTTCAAGGTGGGGATGGATTAGCTGTCCATCCCAGGCCTCTGAGCCCTCCAGAATATTTTGTCTTTCCCTGCTGGGGTAAAAGGGTGCAGACATATGTAACTAATAAAGAAACAGGCTTCTATGGACTGGAGGTTGAATGAAAGGAATGCAGAACAAAACTATAAAATAATAATAGACAAAGGGGCAGTGAGGACTCAGGGAACTCAATACCTCCTCTGCTTACCCAGCCGGGGTTGTCGCACCCTCATCCCCACCAGCTTTTAAAAGGGAAGGGAGTCTGTTGTGTATGTGATCTGCTAGCCCCGGGTTCTTGGCCAGGCAAGCTGACATTCAGGACTGACATGAGATCAAAAGCCTGATAAATGAGAGGAAAGGGAATGTATGACCCACTAAACCATATTCTACAAGAATCCCAGGCTTTTAAAGTAATAAGCAAGGCCATAAATTACAAGGTCTTGGATCTATTCTGATGTATTCTGATACACGTGAATGTTATTTGAATATAATATTTTTAGAGAGATTCATGAGCCCTTGAACGCTTAAGACTCTAGTTCTCTATTAGAATTCTGTGTTTAGAGTTCACACTGGGAAAAAAGCAACTTATCTTGCTGTGGTTTCGGAAGCTAAAAGGGGGTAATTAGGTGAAAAATATGCTTTAAATAAATGGGAGCAAATTCAAAATGACACCAGACATCCATACGCTGCTTCCTTAGATCAATAATGAGTCACATTTGGAAAGGAAACTTTAGGGTGGAATGGAAAAAGCAAAGATGAAAAAGGAATAAAGCAGAGTAGTGGGATCTGGCACTGAGGCCTTTTCTCCACCATTACAGGCTGTGTGACCTTGCTGCTACTGCTAAGTCACTTCAGTTGTGTCCGGCTCTGTGCAACCCCATAGACGGCAGCCCACCAGGCTCCCCCGTCCCTGGGACTCTCCAGGCAAGAACACTGGAGTGGGCTGCCATTTCCTTCTCTAATGCATGAAAGTGAAAAGTGAAAGGGAAGTCGCCCGGTCGCGTCCAACTCTTTGCGACCCCATGGACTGCAGCCCACCAGGCTCCACCATCTATGGGATTCTCCAGGCAAGAGTACTGGAGTAGGGTGCCATCTTGGTCGGGTCAATTTGGTGACAGTGACCAAAGTCTTGGTGAAAGTGTTAGTCACTCAGTTGTGTTCGACTCTTTGCCACCCCACGGACTGTAGCCCTCCAGGTTCCTCTGTTCATGGAATTCTCCAGGTAAGAATACTGGAGTGGATGCTATTCCATTCTCCAAAGGATCTTCTGACCCAGGGATTGAACCAGAGTCTCCTGCATTGCAGGCAGATTCTTCACCTCTGAGCCACCAGTGTGTATGAATAATAATAGTAATAATACCCTCTGTCCCAAGAGAGCTATTGAGAACACCAGAGGAGGAAGCATATAGGGCAGGAGCCCCCAACCTCTGGGATCTAATGCTTGGATGATCTGAGGTAGAACCGATGCAATAAAAATAGAAATAAAGTGCATAGTAAATGTAATTAATGCACTTGAATTATCCTGAAATCATTCCCCACCCCTCACGGTCTTCCACGAAACCGATCCCTGATTCCAAAAATGTTGGCAACCTCTGATACAGGGGACACATTGAATGGACACATGGTTAGTCCATCAGTAAATTTTTGTTGATGTGGTTATAATTATCAGTGAAAGACCATATGGGTATACAGATGAAAGGATGGAAAGAGTTTTGGTTAATCTACCAAAAAAAAAAAGTTCTGCCAAGAAATTAGAAAGCTTGTGGAAAAAATGACTAGATACAAAGGAAGCTACTGCAAAAGTTTCCTATGCATTGGATTGTTTAATTTATTCTTTGTACTTGCGCCGTTTCCCAAATTCTCAAACCATGTGCCCCAACCTCCTCTGAGACAATGTTGGCAAACCTTCCAGCAGAGGGCACTGGACACATGGAGAGTTGGGGGGGGACCATCTTGAAAATGGCTGCCTTAACTGCCCCCCCCCTCCACAAAAAAACACGCCTGCTAGCCACAGAGACAAAAACATAACATGTATTTCCATCCAGGCAAAATCGCCTTCAGACCAAAAGCATCTCCCAATGACTGATGTTTTGCCTGCTAGGATGTTGCCAGATAAAACAGTTGCTTACCAGAACCTAAATAACCCCAAAAGCCATGTGATGAAGCAGGCAAAGGCAGAATGAAAAGGATACTTAAGCTTAAGCTTTTCATCCTTTTTAGCTAGCCTAGTGGTTCTCAACCAAAATGGGGATTTTTGCTCCCAAGGGGGTATTTGGCAATGTCTGGAGATATTTTGAGTGTCAGTCTAGAGTGGTTGCTACTGGCATCTAGTAGGTGGAAGCCAGGGATGCTGGTAAACATTCTCTAGGATGTCTAGGACAGCCCCCCACAGCAAGGAATTGTTAGCCCAAAATGTCGATAGTGACGAAGCTGGGAAACTAATCTAGACTCAGAAGTGTGACTCTGGTTTTCCATGTGGCTCAGCTTGGCCGAGGTACACATTAATGTTGGAGATGTGATATCACTGAGTCTGAATCTCAGCAAATTAAAACCAAAAAAATAATAATGAACAAAAGCTGCTCTTGGCTGGCTAAGCTTCAGTGAGGGAGGAGAGAAAACAGGTGCTGAGAACACAACTTTGATTTTTCAGTCCTAAACTGAAAAACCCAAACAGAGAAACCAAAATGATCAGAACATGGTCCAGCTCTTTTCCGTTTTCCCAAAGTGGAGAAATATATGACCACAGGCTGAATACTCAGAGATGTACTCAGAATCCCTGAGGGATGCTGGATGCACTGGGAACTTAACCAGAAGTTAGATGGATAGATTGGGTAGGAGGGGAGCCCATAGTGGAGTCAGTGAGGGTCTGAGTTTAAATCCTGGCTCTATCTCGTAATAGTTGTATCACTCTGGGCAGGTTAGTTCATCTCTCTGGGTCTCAGTTTCCTATCCTTAAATCAAGGTTAACTCCATCTTCCTTGCAAGGTGGTGGGGAGGATTAAGTTTAATAATGTAGCTAAAGTGTGATATTCTTAAATTCAAGAATGAAATCCATTTTCAGACAGCCCAGTAGATGTTACATTAATTTCTTTCTTTTTTTTTTTTTAGTTTCAGCAGCATGCAGGAGTTTTAGTTGCAGCATGTGAACTCTTAGTTGTGGCATGTGGGACCTAGTTCCCTGACCAGGGATCGAATCCAGGCCCACTCACTGGGAGCTCGGAGTTTTAGCCTCTGGACCACCAGGGAAGTCCTGATGCTGCGTTAATTTCTAAAGTTACCTTACATTTATTGAGTACTCCCTAGGTACCACGATCTGCATTGATTGTCTCCATTTAACATTCTATTATTATCATCCCCATTTTACAGATGGGGAAATGGAGTGGTAGAGGCAAGGTATGGACCCTGGTGGCCCAATGCCAGAGGGTCCTTTACTCTCCTTTACTCCTTATGCCACTTTCAAAGAAGTCGGTGGTAGAAGGGGAACGTTAGAGATGACTTAGGCAATCCTAATCTCTCAGATGGACAGTTGAGTCCCGCAGGGACTATGTATTTTGCTTGCGATAGAGCTGGTAAGAAAACTGGGGTGCAGTCAGCGGGAGGTGAGGTCCTGCCTCCCATTTCTTTCAACAAAGAACAACTCTTTTTTTTTTTTTCTTTTCAAAATCAGATACCATTTTCCCAGCAAAGGGTAAACACAGGACAAATCACTTAGCGTGTATATCTTAATAACCCGACTTGACTGAGATGAATGAATTCGCATTCAGTCATCATATAAGCCTATTAAATATTCTGGGAGGCTGCAGTATACATTTTAATGGATGTTGAAACACTGAGTGTGTGTGTTTATGGCTCTTTTAATCTTGCCAGTTTTACTAATATGATTAGTTCAGGAACCATTTCACATTGAGATGCAGACGTAAAAATAAAAACATGGAAGTTTCTAGAACATTCTGTGCCTTGACTTTTTTTTTTTTTTAAGAATAGAATATTTGGTTCTCACCCATGAGCTCAGTTAGGAAAGAAAAACACAAAAGGCTGAAAAGGACATTAGCCCCTTTGAGGGACCCATAGGTAGAAATCTATCTTTGTTCACTGTGAAATACTCAACTTCTTGATTATAATTGTGCTACTTACCTGTTGGGGAACTCAAGATTTCATAAGCTGATAGCTCTAGCTNAGGCTGAAAAGGACATTAGCCCCTTTGAGGGACCCATAGGTAGAAATCTATCTTTGTTCACTGTGAAATACTCAACTTCTTGATTATAATTGTGCTACTTACCTGTTGGGGAACTCAAGATTTCATAAGCTGATAGCTCTAGCTATACCCAAGTCTCAGGCACAAGGATCCATGAAGCATGACATAAGGTGCCTCCAACGCTGCCTCTGATATTTATCAGAAGGTCCATAGTGAACAGCGGCCAAAAGAGAATCAGCATCTGGGAAAATGATTGCAAATGGCCAAGTGCCACAGTGAGAGTTGTTTGTTCTGGGAATGGAAGGAGGAAATTGTCAGAGGAAGTGAAATAGGAAATGAAGAGATCAAAGGGAGGAGGAAATGAGATTGAATTGAGCCCTTTTTGGACTCAACTTTGCACTCTTAACCCATGTGAGGCAAAAAGATTAGCCTTTAAGCAGCTGGGATTGGGAGAAACACTTTCCAACGGGTGCATCCTGGTGATGCGCAGCTCCCACATCCCACCCCGCACGTGCACTGCGGCTGGGGATCTGAGGGAAGCCAGGCCCACTTCCCACAGAAACTCCAGTGGGGAGTGTCCAGAGTGAATCCTCAAATGCCGATTTAAACCATAGCACCCTTAAACCGTGGGATAGGATGAGTTTGTATAACCCAAGCCCAGACCCTCTCTCCCCAAAGTGAGACCTCACCCAGAACCAGCCACTTCCCTTGTACCCAGGGTAGAAAATGAGGTTTCCACAAGTCAGAGTTAACAGCAGGGATGGGGGCCCACAGGATAATGGGTTACGAGCTACAGGGAGTCAAGCTACAGTGATGATTCTTTGTCCTGGCTTGAATCTCTGGTCATTACAAATCTTTGTAAGGACCCAGGTGCATCTGTCTGTGTCTCATCTCAGGAAGAAGCAGCTTTGTAACATATTCAACAAAGACTTATTTAAAAAATAGTCTACTTTAAAAAAAATCTAAGAAAATTAAAAATAACATTAAAAATATGTTATTATTAAAGTTGTACCTAGTGTTGTACCCTAGAACCTGCTCTTTTGTTATTAAAATGAAAGCTTGGAAGACTTAGCAAAGTATTAAAGGCATATTAACCACAAAACTTAGAGTTTCACTTGTTGGTATGGAAAGATTGAGAAGAGATTGAAATGAGTTAATTTTCTCATTAATTCATTAATTAGTCACTTGAGCTTTGGGAAATTCTAAACTAATCAAATGGACATGAGTTAGAACAAATCCCTGGAGTCAGCAGAGGACAGGAAAGCCTGATGTGCTGCAGTTCATGGGGTCTCAAAGAGTCAGACACGACTTGGCGACTGAACAGCAAACTAATCGATAATCAATATTTGTGCCCTTTTATTTCATTTCCTTTTGCCCTATGCTCACCTTTTCTTCCTCCAATTAGACTGTAACTCTCTCTAAGGCAGAGGCCAAACTTGTACCTCTTAACAGTTCTACCTAAGAATCCACACTTCTTAGGTGGGGCCCTTAATAGGCACTCCATAAATGTTTGTTGACCCAATCAAATCTAGTTGAATCTTAGGCTTGGAACTCTTGGCAGGCAGGGCTGGTATTTCTCTAAAGTCATTTGGAGGACTCCCACCATGTTCCTGAGAATCTCTAGATGATAGTGAATCAGATTCTCAGAAGTCATCATCTTCTCTCTAAGACGAGATGCTTGAAGGTCACATCTCCCATAGTTTCTGCTCAGTTCCCCGCATGGGCAGACTGTGTTTTCCGTGTTCGCTGTATTTTAGGAACCTCAGTGAGGCAGATCAGCTCTGCAGTACTGAGCTCACCAGATGTGATCAGACCATCCAATTTTCTTTATCCCCTGTGATGAAATGGATCCATAATATGGCTTTTGTACACATGATGACAAAGACTGGAATTTTGAATTAGATCTAGAAGTCAATTTTCTTTTCCATGAGTATTTCATGGTGACATCAAGTTTCAGAGGAGGAGGTGCACAAAGACTCATGAGTAATTTTGTCTCATTAACAGCCTGGAGAGGTCCCACGCCTCTCTTCACTGTCCAGGCTGGTTGGTTTAGTGGCTGGGTTGGTGGTGGGAAAGGAGAGAAAAACTGGTCACAAAAATTATACTTGAGAACACAAATCCTTTTTGTGAAGTAAGAGGACAAAGTATTGATTTGTCACAAGAATAGGTTTCTAGCCTTCTTGGTCTAGGAGTCTAATTTTCTTTCTTTCTTTTTTTGGTTGTTGCAGTTATTTGTTAAATTAAGCTGATATTTAACATTTAAGAATAATGCCATATATAGCTATAGTTAAGGCCTGAGTAGAATCTCAATGAAGCCCCCAACAAAAATGATTTGTTAGCAGACACTTGAGATCACCAGCGACAATTCATTTCTGTAGAGTAATGTAAACTAATTATCTACCATGCGGAAGCAAGGACTGTGCTTGCATGATAAATTGAAGAATATTGCATTATAAGAAGAAATATTAATTCACGTAACATAACATTAAAATTGATGACAAACTTTTCCCTTTTTTAATTGTTTAATTTTTTAATTACTATTGTCTTACAGCAGCTGACATCACGTACCTCCAGAGGCACACAAATGTATTTGCCTGAAAGCATATTCTTTGCAAGAAGAAAACAGGCTGATTCAGAAAACAAGCATCTTAATTCTTTCTTTCATTTCACAGAAATTTATTTTCTCTCCTGGGAAATAAATTTTAATATGGCGGGAGAGAAGAATCTTTTTTTTTCTTAGCATATTACTACATTTTTAATCAGAGAAAGTCCTAAACTTTTAATAAAATTGAAGGCAGCATCACCACCAAGATAAACACAAAATTCTAAGAATTAACATTCTGACTGGAGGGTTGCACTTTCTACTTTCTCTTGATCACAAATTGTTATTTGCCACCATTTTCTGTCCCTGAGTGCTTAAGATAAACCTGACAACTTGATGGAGAGATTCCTATCACTTAGTTCTCTCCACAGGTCTAGCAGGGAAACACCTAATTGAATTATTTATTTTTTTGCTGCTCCAAATGAAATTAACATTCTAGGTCCAGAATGAGTGGATCTTGACAAGAATGTCAATCAAGGAAGTGGCTCTCGGGTCATTACACTTAGATTAAATGGGGGAGGGGAGGGTGTGGCAGTGGAGATGGAGGTGTTGGGGGAGGGGCTTTGCAGGGTGCCATGTTGTCAATTCAAGGGCTGGTTCTTTATTCAAACTACCTTCTGTGGCATCTTAGAATCTTTGGCGATTTGGGCATTAAGACCTATAGCCCCAGACGAGTGGACATGTATGACCTGGTCCCTTCCTCTCAGCCACAGCTTATTGGACCAGAGATTCCAACCCAAAGATAATAAATCTCTGAACAGCCCAATGACATAGCCTGGTGTCAAGAGCTCTGCTGAATCCAGGTGGTCGGAGTTCTTTCCTGGGACTCTGGGCTGAGAGGCCGAATTAGTTAAAGTTGTGCAGACAGGTTGCATAGCATGGTGGGCTCGTGGCCATCTTGAAAGTCAGGGAAGAGAGAGTGACAGAAATAGATAAGGCAAGAAAAAGCAGAGATGAGAAAGTACATAGCCCCTGGGGGAGGGCTCGAGTATTGGCTTCCTGAAAGTCAGTAAGTTCCCTGAAAACTGGCTGCATTGTACTTGGAGTCCAGGAGCCTTTAGTACCCTTACAATCAGTTCAGTTCGGTCGCTCAGTCATGTCTGACTCTTTGCAACCCCATGGACTGCAGCATGCCAGGCTTCCCTGTCCATCACCAACTCCCAGAGCTTGCTCAAACTCATGTCCATTGAGTTGGTGATGCCATCCAACCATCTCATCCTCTGTTGTCCCCTTCTCCTCCTGCCTTCAATCTTTCCCAGCATCAGGGTCTTTTCTAACAACCCCATATTTTTATTGGCATTCACTTGAGTAGCTTGCTGTGCCTTTTTAACAAAATCATCCCAACTAGTAATCCTTGGAAGAAGCCCACTGGCTGTTTCTCAACAGTCATCTTCTTTCATCTCTGGATCTTTGCACACACAGTTCTCTCTGCCTTACTTTGCTGAATCAATTGCCTGTGTCTCACCCAGGAACTCCCCACTTTCGGCAGCTTCTCTGACCCACCTTGAGTTAGACGCCATGGTCCCTTTGCTGTGACCTTCATGATATCATGCAGTGACCATCTTCTGTGTCTGACTGTGAACTCTACAGAGGCAAGACCATAGCATCCATCTCTTAACTTTAAGACCTAGGACACTGAAAAGGCTCTCTACCTTTTCACTTCAAGATTGAAAATAAAAAAATCAACTTACAATCTTGCATGTTCATTGCTTGGCTTGGCATTTAAAACTCTTTATAATCCAATCCCAACCATATTTTCTGGTCTATTTCTCACTGTGGAGGCCATATTATAGTCAATAAAACAAACACATTAAGAGGCTGCTCACAGCATGCAAAACACATGGCTGCCAAGCTGGATGTTTGTTGGTTTTGAATCCTATTTAGTGATTCCCTCATGTTAAGCCTTTACTTGTAGAATTATCTCTGTCATAAAGGTTTCCTCGCATCCATCTCTAGTTCTCAACATCCTACTTTCCCTCTGAATCCAGCTCAGAAATGAGTCCCTTCCCCAGGTGATCATTGGTCCAATGTACCTTCTATCTCTAGCAGAATGGGAACGTGTCTTTTGGGGATCCCCTCTGTACCCTAGGCCTACCAAAGGCAGTCAGAAGAGTCTGACCTGGATATTGTCTTATGTTCCTCATTATAATCAAAATCTCCCCAAGGGCCATAGCCATGGCTTATCCTGGGCAAACCCTGTCCAACACACACACACACACACACACACACACACACACACACAATTAAATGAAGAATTTTTACCACTTAAAGACTGCTTGTACTAAGAGAACCTTAACTTTTCAGGGTAGTTTACTCATCTTATCAGAAAGAAGCAAATGAAGATAAAATAGCATATGGTAAATTAAGGGCAAATTCTCTAAGTTAGTACCCAGAATGTTCAGCCTAATACCTAGTCTTGATCCACAGGCTAGAAGGTTAAGTTCACATCTTCTGAACACTGAATCTCAGCTCATTTGGGTTTTCAGTCTCCAAGAGTCTCCAGCTATGTTCACTACTCTCTTCACTAGGTGATCTAAGTGGTCCATCTTAGAAACTATTTCAACAGATACTGGAACAAAAAGGGAGTTCTGATTTCCCTGATTAACCAGTGTCTCGGTTACTGGAGTATTGCGCCTTCTGATCTATTAAGGTTTTACTGCAGTGAAGAAATAAGGAGGAAAGATCCTTCCTTATTCCACTTTTGTATGCCTCAGCATTAGTACTGTTACTTATGCTCCAAAGAAAGAAGGGGTACCGTTATCATCTGCGAAACGAAACAAAAACAAAACAATAACATTGCTGCAAAACACTTATCACACACTTACTATGTGCCAGATATTTCTCAGAGAACTTAATCTGCATCAACCAACCTAGTCCTTAGAGCATCCCTAAGAAGTAGGAACTATCATGCTCCCATTTCGTGGATGAGTAAAATGAGGCACAGAGAGATTAAGTGACTCCCTCACTATCAAATGGCTGGTATGTGATGGAGCTGGGACTTGAACCCCAGCCAGGTGGATCCCTGAGCTGCTCTTCTCAACTACTGTGCTCTACTTTACAAAGCTTGTGGGTGAGCGGGGCTGCGTGCTACAGGGGCTTCAAGTTCAGCATTCGTCTGCCAATAACTTATCACTTGGCTTTGTTCTCCAGCAGCATAAGAATTTCAGACATGAAATTTGCTCATCTCATCCATCTACTCATGATATAAATCATGAACTAAAGCAGGACGAGGATATTTGACTCGTGGAAAATACAAGGTGGAATCTTTTTCAAAAGTCAGTTCCCTTTCCCCTAATCGCCATCCTCCTTTCCTCTCTAACACCCCAGCAGCACCTCCCAGATTCACTCATTTCAGCACCACTGCTCTGGCTTTTCTCCATTTGCCAGCCCCTCCTCCTTCCTTCCGGGCTCCACTGTTGGCTCACAGGTCAAGAATCCCCCTGCAAGGCAGGAGATGCGGGTTTGATCCTTGGGTTAGGAAGATCCCCTGGAGGCGGGCATGGCAACCCACTCCAGTATTCTTGCCTGGGAAATCCCATGGACAGAGAAGCCTGGTGGGTTACGGTTCATTCTGTCACAAGTTCAGTTCAGTTGTCGCTCAGTTGTGTCCGACTCTTTGCGACCCCATGAATTGCAGCACGCCAGGCCTCCCTGTCCATTACCAACTCCTGGAGTTCATTCAGACTCATGTCCATCGAGTCAGTGATGCCATCCAGCAATCTCATCCTCTGTCGTCCTCTTCTCCTCCTGCCCCCAATCCCTTCCAGCATCAGAGTGTTTTCCAATGAGTCAACTCTTTGCATGAGGTGGCCAAACTACTGGAGTTTCAGCTTTAGCATCATTCCTTCCAAAGAATACCCAGGACTGATCTCCTTTAGAATGGACTGTTTGGATCTCCTTGCAGTCCAAGGGACTCTCAAGAGTCTTCTCCAACACCACAGTTCAAAAGCATCAATTCTTTGGCCTTCTTCACAGTCCAACTCTCACATCCATACATGACCACAGGAAAAA
>SJYV01019083.1:483072-502378 GCA_006410875.1 Neotragus pygmaeus
AGCCATTTTGCTTTTTTGCATTTCTTTTCCATGGGGATGGTCTTGATCCCTGTCTCCTATACAATGTCACGAACCTCATTCCATAGTTCATCAGACACTCTGTCTATCAGATCTAGGCCCTTAAATCTATTTCTCACTTCCATTGTGTAATCATAAGGGTTGCAGTTACAAAAACTGGACATAACTGAAGGGGCTGAGCACCTATTTCTTTACCCACCCTGCTCTTTGCTCTGAGAGGCTGACCTCTGAGAACTGCATCTCCCAGACTCTCCCTTGACCTTGGCTTCGGGTTGGGTTGGGCTGAAATAAGGCGGCAGCAGTATGCTAGAAGATGGAAGCAGAGAGACATCAGGGTGTTTATTTCTCTGCTTCCCAGTGAAGTGGGCTTCCCTTGTGGCTCAAGTGGTAAAGAATCTGTCTGCAACGCAGGTGACCTGAGTTCAATCCCTGGGTTGAGAAGATCCCCTGGAGAAGGGAAAGGCTACCCACTCCAGTATTCTGGCCTGGAGAATTCCATGGACTGCAGAGCCCACGGGGTCGCAAAGAGTCAGACAGGACTGAGCGACTTTCACTTTCTCTTTCCCAATGAGGCAGCTGTCTCCCACTTCCTAAATCCCAGGTCTCGTGTGGCTCTGGGGAAACCCCACCCTTACCTCACACTCAGCCCTCAGAGGCTAACGCCTCCCATAGCTGCTAGTCCTAAGTGTTCACCCGCTCTCTTTGGTTCCCTTCCCCTTGCTCACAACTCTCTAACTAGTCATTTCATAATCCCTTTCCAGTTAATACTTTGAGCATATCATTCATGCCTCTTAGAACAATCTTCTTGATTTAGCCTATCCAAGTCCTTGCCTTATGCACAGTCTGCTTATTTATATTTATCTAATATATTTTAAAATCAATTACACTATTTTATGTTTCAATTATTTTAAAGTAGACACTCAATCCCTATCACAAATGGAAAACCATGTCCATTTATCCTAAATCAAATACAACCATTAAAAAAAAAAAAAAAAAGCAGGGCGAAGACTTCCCTGGTAGTCCAGTAGTTAAGAATCTGCCTTGCAATGGTCAGGGAAATAAGATTTCACATAAAAAAGTGAAAAAGGAGTGAGAGTGTTGGTCGCTCAGTCATGTCCCACTCTTTGCAACCTCACAGACTGTAGTCTGCCAGGCTCCTCTCTCTGTCCATGGAATTCTCTAGGCAACAATACTGGCTATCCCACAAGCAGCAGAGCGACTAAGCCTGTGCTCCCTAACTACGGAATCTGTGCGCAGCAGCGAAAGATTCCGTGCAACGCAATGAAGATTCCTTATGCCACAACTAGGACCCAATGCAGCCATATTAACTGATTAATTTTAAAAAAGCAGGGCAAACAGGTCAACATCATTAATCCATAGCTAGATACTATTGTCTGCATGGCTTTGAGCCCAAGTCCTCCCCAAACTTTGGTAAAAATGGAGGTAAACAAGAGTTTGAAAGGTGTTAAAGACATCCTACCAGTAACTTGAGATACCCTGGTTGATACAACCAGAAGGATCATGAGAGCATTGTTAAGGGAATAATGTTCTCATGGGGAGAATCCACGTTATTTGATACTCCACCTCAAAGGCAGTTTGTGCCCCAACTGTTGGATAATCCTGCCCACCAGCAACCAGTAGCAAGGAGCCGTGGACACAGTTCATAACCTCAAGTGATGTCTTTGAGATGAAAGGGGAAGATACTAGATGCTACTAGAAGATACTAGAAGCTAATACCAGCATAAGGAAACATAATATAGATTCACACGACTGCATGAATTAATGAGCCCTCTCTTCACGCTGACAGCAGCCACAGGCTTCCAAGAGAAGCTGGCCTCTCTCTGCTCTCTTCCCAGTGCAAACTGAACCCACAGGAACACATAGGTAGGCCAAGTGTCAATGTCAACGTGTACGTGTGCACTCCTGTGAGGCTGGAGTTGTGTGAGGAAGTTAAACTTTACCAAGGCAGATGGCTTAAGGTACACACGGATGGATGCTTCTTATTGGCTGGTGTGAATGATATGAACAACATCAATACATTTCTTTCTCACGGTCTGATAGCCACGAACTGTTAATTCCAAGACCTCCCCAGGACAGTGTTTATCAGATAGACTCTCTCCTCGTCGGTGTTCCAGCTGGGTTGAAAACATTCGTTTCAGGCATATCCAAGAGCTTTCTTTTGTTACACGCACCCTACCCTGTTGCTCCTGCTATGTTTTATTAGGCAAATATAAAATTAACAACACAGCAATAATTATTTCCTAAACTGGGTTCCAACACAAATTTCCAATTTGAGGTCAGATGTATTGCCTAATAAAATTTTTACAGCTGCAGTCAAATTGTGGTAGTTAATTCCTGGAAAATACAATTCTTAATTCGCCAGAATTAGTTTTAAGTCTTGATTCATCCTCTAAAGATGAATGTGTATTACTGCCATTTATACAAAATGTTCAAACAGTAATATCCAATATAATAGCTTGCATAATTTCAGCTAATTCTGTTAGAGGTATTTGACCTACTTATACTTTCACTGAACCATACATCATGGCTTTAAGATCATTGGGTCTGATCTTTCTAAATTGCCCTTTCCCGAACTGCATAAGTATTACTTAGTATTATGCAGCTAAACATGGAATCATGTCAAAAAGGAAAGAATAATTAGAATATCCATGAAGAAGGATTCTATTTATACTCCTACAGCTACCAGTCATTTGTTACTTTCAGACCCATGCCTTAATCACAAACTCTGAGCCTCTGTCCTGAACTGCAAAATTCAAACACATGTACCTGCAGAATTCAAAACATTTCATCTGTTCAGTCTCCCTCAAACCTTAAAATGCAATTTAGAAATTCAAATAATAAATTAAGAAAAAATAGTAATAGCAAACACAATGCCTATCATGTGCTAGGCTCTGTTCAAAGCATTTTAGATATGTTAACCTTTTAATCCAGACAACAATCCTGGGAAACATGAGCTTTTATTATTATACCCATTTTACAGATGAGAAAACAGAGTCACAGAGATAATAAGTAATTTATCACATATCAAAGAGTTGTACAATAAGAGGCAGAACTGGGACTCAAGCACAGAAAATCTGGCTTTGGAGTCTCTGCTTTTGACCACTTTGTAATATTTTGTGAGATAAAGAGTCAGACCTAAAACAAACAAATGATTAACATTCATCGTAGCTGGCAGATCTCTATTCTTTTCTTTTTAACTACGTAGTGAAGGCAGCGAAGAGGAATGGGACACATATGAAATGTCTGGAGATACGAAGACAAATAAGAGAATAGTGCCTGACTTCCCTTTTCTAAACACTGTTTTCTAAGTGTCTAAAACATGCCATTGCATCAACAGGGGTCTAGAAAAATCTCCAAGGATAAAGCCTACAGACTTCTGGAAGAGGAAGAGGCCACTTTCTGCAAAACAGATGCAGGCTGACTTCTAGGTGAGGACCATGCAAGTTCAGTCATGCTTTCTTTGGCCTCTGGAAATAATGTATTCCTAAGCCAGAGCCTTGGCACTACCTGCAGAGTGGTAGAAAGGACCAAATGTTTGTGCCCTGACAGGCCGGGGTTCGTTCCTGTTCAGCCACTCCCTAGCTATGTGGGCTGAAGCAAAGCACTGACTGGATCTGCACCTTCAGCTTTCTCATTTTAAAATGGGCATACATCTATTTCCTGTCCAGTCCGTTGCACACTACTTTGGATGTACCCATTTCTTAGTTAGGGTTCTTGACTGCAAGCAACAGAAAGCAGCCCTGGCTAATCTAGCCAAACAAATTAGTGGGGGAGATGCAGAGTTTCATTTCATTATAAAATGAAAAGAAGAACCAGCTGGAGAAAGATAGGGCCGGCAGTCACTCGGGGTTACAACAATAACTAAAAGAGATAAAGCATGCCAAGCTCGCGACCCTTAGAAGGCACTCAATAAAGCTTCATTCTTTCCCCTTCTGTCTTGGGCTTCTTTTCACCCAATTCTTCATCCATTCCAACACATACTGTGTGCCTGCGCTACGCAAGCGCCATGATCAGGATAAAGAATGTGAAAAGGAATAACTCAGTCCCTGCCAAAAAGTCCACAGTGCCCTCACCCACAGTATTCTTTCATGTTGTTGAGAAATACCCAAATGAATCATTCATCTCTGAAACAAATGGCTAATGTCAAAACATTTACTAATGCAGACAGAGCTGACTGAAATAAATGACTGAATAACCTATTGTTTGAAAATCTACAAGAGTAATATATATTACAATCAGATAAATCAAAATTACAAAAGGTTTTCTGCTGCTTTTCAAAATGCTTGCCAGAAGTTGGTCAAATGACAGTAAGAAGGATAATCAGTTTAACAAGTGGTTGCCAGTTACCTCTAGGGAATGAAACTGGGGGCGGGGTGGGGGGTGGTGGTGAGGCGGAGGAGGGAGTGGGGGACACGAGGAAGGCCACTTTTCATTTGATAATCTCCTGGAGGGCTTGCATTTTTAGACTCAACGTATGTGCCTATGCTATAATAACTGAATAATAGTTTGTATAAAAATAAAACTCATCAGGGCCCATTTGTTAGTTTTAGGAAAAAACGAGTAGGCAGTAGGCAGACAGGCGGGATTTAGTGGCTCGGGGCAGAAGGCAAGGAAGAGAGTGGAAGCAGAGCCAGCCCGAACCTTCTCTCTGTATCTCTGTACATCCACCACGGCCTGGCTCTGCAACTCGCTTCCTGCGGCTGTTGCCACGAGGTATAACTTCCACTGCTCTCTCTTTCCAGCCTCACATCCCTGTAACTTTGTGGCTAGAAAGGAAAACAGTTTTCCTCTCTACTGTCAGTTAGAAGATCCCTAGGGGAGGCCCGAACTGGTCTATCAAAGCCATCCACCGTCTGGGGTTGAAGGAGACTCATGGGCTCAGCTTCGTTGAGGGGCTCATTCTTTAACCAGTCAGAGAGAAGCCCCCACATGGCTCTCATTGGACCCACAGAGAAGGAGGTGAAAGAGAGCTGGGAGCACCGGGCCAGGCACTGAGAGTCACTGGGAGCTGGGCGGCCCTCCCGGTGCGTGTGTCACCCCCGAACTCTCTGACCTGGCTCTTTGGACCCTGGTCTTTATATCTCNGACCCACAGAGAAGGAGGTGAAAGAGAGCTGGGAGCACCGGGCCAGGCACTGAGAGTCACTGGGAGCTGGGCAGCCCTCCCGGTGCGTGTGTCACCCCCGAACTCTCTGACCTGGCTCTTTGGACCCTGGTCTTTATATCTCTCCCCTCAAAAATCCTCGCCCCAGGGGGACCTTAGAAACCAGATCTTCTGGGCAGGTTTTCTTATGAAAAAGAAAAAGAACTCGGGTGTCTAAGTCTTTCAAGTTCATTCATGAAGTCAGCGTTGTGTTCTTATGCTTTGCTTCCCTTCTAAACCAAATCCTGGGAGATAAAGGGCAGGATGCTAAGTCCCTTGATATTTTTCCTCATCTTCGCATCCCCTTTGCATTCATCTCATACATACTTATTGAGTACCCACTATGTGCTAGGTTCTATTGAGCACCTGTGTGCATTCATGGGTGCTAAGTCGCTTCAACCATGTCCATCTCTTTGTAACCCTATGGACTGTAATCTGCCAGGCTCCTCTGACTATGGGACTTTCCAGGCAAGAATACTGGAGTGGGTTGCCATTCCCTTCTCCAGCTGAGCACCTACTATATGCCAAATATCAGGGGCACAGAGCCAAGAGTGAAATGCACTTCACAGAACATGTATTCTGGTAGGGAAGACAAGTAACACACACACACACACCCCTACCTTCAACAATTTCAGATCATCATGAGGGCTATGAAGAACCTTAATGCAAGGTAAGATGTAAACAAGCATCAGGTATAAGGGGTGATTGCAAACAGCATGGTCAAGGGCAACCTTGTTTTTTTTTTTTTAATATATTCTTTACTATTTATTTATTTATGTCAGAATATAATTGCAAGGAGATAAATGTATACATTGGGCTTCCCTGGTGGCTTGGTCAGTGAAGAATTCGCCTGCAATGCAGAAGACCCAGGTTTGATTCCTGGGTCGGGAGATCCCCTGGAGAAGGAAACGGCAACCCACTCCAGTGTTCTTGCCTGGAGAATCCCACAGACAGAAGAGCCTGGCAAGCTGCAGTCCCCGGGGTCGCAAAGAGTCAGATATGACTGAGGGACTAAACCATCACCACCGCCATCACTTGTATACATATAGCTGATTCCCTTCAATGTACAGCAAAAAGGGCAACCTTCTGGAAGAAGTGACATCTAACAGAGACCTGAACGGATGAAAGCGGGCATCTTCCCGGCAGATTTGACAGCATGTACAAAGGCTTTAAGGTGAAATGAGGTTGGCAGGTTTGAGGATCAGCAAGGAGGGTGCCCCAGCTGGAGCAGAAGAGGGAAGGGGGTGATGGAGGGGAGGGTGGGAGAGCCTACAGGGCCAGTATTCTCTTATGACTGTTATTCTGCATGTAAGGAGGAGCCTTGGAGTGGATCAGGTCGTGGGATAACATGATCTGATTTATTGTACTGAAGTGACGAGTCAGTGGTAGGCTCTCGATAAATACCCTCAGTCGTGTCCAACTCTTTGTGACCCTGTGGACTATAGTCCCTCAGGCTCCTCTGTCCATGGGATTTTCCAGGCAAGAATACTGGAGTGGGTTGCCATTTCCTATTCGATAAAGATTTGTTAACCATTTTTTAAAATCTCTGATAAAAAACATTTAATAGTCTTTTTGGCAGAAGAGGGCCTGTGTTACTAATAATGAAAACTCACAGACATTTGTCACAGACATAGTTTACAAAGCTCTTTCACCCCAATGATCTAATCCGACCTCTCATTTGGACGTGGATATATGACCACAGCACCAGGGCCCACACATAACAGAGTCTGTACCGGGTGACCCAGTTGTCACTGGGGGTGCAGGCTTAGGGACCCAAAGATGCCACAGGGACCACCCACCCCCTCCATAGTAGGCTCTCCCAAACCCAAGGAGGAGCATTCCCACGGTCATTTTTCTGGAACCATCGTGACAGCTTAGCTTTGCCAGCCAGAGCCCCAGGGAGACCAGATCAAGAGGAGATTATCTATGCTCTGGGATATTTGCTTTTTTTCCCCCTTTCTCTTCTACTCAAACATGAAGGTGTCTTTGGTGGTGAGAAAAGAAAAATTATTTAACCTGCCCCTCAGGCCCGGGATTAAGGCCATAAGAAACCATGGCAGTGGGGTACCCCTAAAGGAGCCCCTGATTTAAAGAGCTGATGTCAAGACCCTCAGTGACATCATGGGGCCACTCTCTAGAGCAGGGCTAGACTGTCACCACCCCCAACCCTCATGGCGCCTCAGGCCACAGCTCAAGAAATCACCCTGTCCTCTGGCTTTCTCAGCCTCAGTGACAGTCATCTTTCTTCTGTTCTTCCCCACTCATGTGGGAAAGGCAGGTTCTCAACCTTTCTTCCTGGGAGCACTGGGACTGAGAGGGTGGGGTAGGGGAGGAGAGAGAAGAGAGGGAGGAGAAACCCCAGGCTCCTTCACATAATCCAGGTAGGTCAGGGTGCTGGTCTCACACCTCTTACTAATAATCCTTGTGACCTTGTTGTTAAGTTACTCAGTCACATCCGACTCTTGGCAATCCCATGGACTGTAGACCACCAGGCTCCTCTGTCCATGGGATTCTCCAGGCGAGAATACTGGAGTCGCTTGCTATTCCCTTCTCCAGGGGATCTTCCTGACCCGGAGATCAAACCTGGGTCTCCCAGATTGCAGGGAGATTATCTACCGTCTGAGCCACCAGGGAAACCCTGGCTGCCCAGTGGGGCTTTCTTGTAGTCCTGTCGTTCAGTCATGTCCAAATTTTTGTGACCCCAAGGACTTAGCCTGTCAGGCTTCTCTCTCTATGGAATTTTTCAGGCAAGAATACTGAAGTGGGTTGCCATTTCCTCCTTCAGGGGATCTTCCCACTCCAGGGATAGAACCCATGTCTCCTGCATTGGCAGGTGGGTTACTTACCACTGCGCCCCCTGGGGAGCCCCTGAAAGTGTGGGGTTGGAGCCCCAGCACTTCAAACGATACTCTCAGAAGCTGCCGCCTCCTCAGCGGCCTTCACCACCGACATGCCCTTTCTACCCTGGCATTTCCCGTTAGACATGGTGTTTAAAATGTCCTTAGTCTCAGTGTATTTTTAAACATTTCTTCATGCCACTTTCCAGCTACTTCTTATAAGAGTCATAAGAGAGGGCCTTCAGAATTCACGGAATGAATGCCATTGTTAATGGGCTGTTGTGTAATTGTCGGAAGAATACATGTGTGCATTCCGGCCTCCGAAATACAGTTATAATAGAATGAAAGCAAATCTGCATTTTTCTGTTGTCAATCATGTTTATTAAATTGAAAGAAAAAATGTCTTCTCTCCCAGGCAGTATGAAAAGCGGAGGGAAAAAGAATTTATTCTCTGTTGGAGAACTGGGCTAAAAATGTCATTAACAGAGGCAATTATGCATTCTGATGTAAAGTGCTTCAAGCTGACAGTAGCCAAACTTACAGTGGCGCTCCCAGACCACAGGCTGCAAATTCTCTAACAACTTTATTCATACGTGCTGGCCTACAGTGCAATCTGGCTTCCTTTGAGTATCTCCTGCAAATAAAAGGCCCCATTCTTCAGCTTCCCCTGGCTTTATTTGTAGTGAAAACATCACTTTGTGCCCATGTTGTGTTAAAAGAACAGATTTGTGTTCGTTCCTGTAGGTTTCTGATGGGAGGACAGAGGCAGGCGATCTTCACTGCGGATGGTGAGCCGCCTTTTTGAGGAGGAAGATGGAGAGAACGGGTCTCCAACAGGGAACCTTTGTCCTGGCATGCAAATGAGCCTCTGCCCACAGTGCAGATAATGGCAGCCTCGGCCAAGCCTCGAACCCATCCATCTGCAGCTATTTTGTTAACCCGATGTTTCCTACCTTCTTTCTCTCATACCAAATACTTAGTGTGGACAGCTGTGAATTTTAAACAACCATTCTGTGTATGTTTTTCTAATTTTGTGTATTCAGATTGTTTCTCCATGTTGGCGGTGGGTGGAGGGGTGCAGGGGGTTGGTGCGGAGAGGAGGTTGGAAGCTAAGTACCTAAAAGCACGTTCCTCCCCTTGGAGATTTCATGCTTTTCAAAAGTCACAGTGATTCTGATTGCTAAACAAAGTAGAAATTCAGTGGGCTCATCAGTAGCATTTGGAAGGACCTGTAGCGCAGAAGCACTTTTGAAATGGACAAGGCTGCAGGAGGCTGTGAGACAGAGAGGCCTGGAGGCAGGTCTCTGGAGTGACATGCCACTCAGGCAGGCCCTGGTGGCCCCTGGAAGCTGAATCCTCCTTCACGTCTGCCCTGGTTTATCTGTAAAATGGGTCACAAGAGCAACCTCTAAAGGCTGAAAATAAAGACGTCCTATATCCAGGCCATCGACCCAGTTTTATTTCCCCTTTCCAGCTCTGATTACATTGTTCTGGCACCAATCTCTCATCTTAGATAGAGTCCAAAGCCATGGATATGTTTTTAAGCATGAAGGAAAACAAGATGAGCTCCCAGACCAAGGCCTGTGTTCCTAAGGCATGCAATAGGCAGCATGACTTCTTAAATTTGTGTACAAAATTATACTTTTGTTTCTTTGATGTAAGGCAGTTCACAACAACAACAACAACAACAAAAACATGATAGAAACAGAAACTCTGGACAAGAAAAAAGGAATTTGCGAACAGGGCAATCATAAGGTAGCTTCCCAGGTGGCTTGGTGGTAAATAATCCACCTGCCATTGCAGGAGATGTAAAAGATATGGGTTCCATCCCTGGGTTGGGAAGATCCCCTGGAGGAGGAAATGGCAACCCACTCCAGTATTCTTGCCTGGAGAATCCCACGGACAAAAGAGCTGGGCGGACTACAGTCCACAGCGTTGCAAAAAATCAGACACAACTGAGCCCACACACACATGGAACTTTGAGACCTGATTCAGAGCTTCCCGACAACAAGAGTGAAAGGAAGAGGATGACCAATGACAAAACCTCACCTCACCTAAGCATACAGGTCTTCCGTGGGGAGAAATATTTTGCAGGCACTTCATCGTCAAAGCAACTTTGCCCTCAGGGCTCTTCATAAGGGGGTCAGGAAACACAAGTTCAACGTCAACTTGAGAGCAAATGCTGTTGTTAAATTCCAGACCCAGAGTAAAAAAGTAAAGCAAATGGGCACCTGTCTAGTACCCACTCCAGCTGCCTGGTTGGTTCACAGAGCCTATTGTGAGAAGAACTCAAGGCCACATGGAGGCCAGGCAGAGAAGAGGGCAGATGACTGACCACACATGTGCTACAGAGCGCCTCACCTTGGGCTAAGCTGATCCAGCACAAATGAGCAAGATTCTAGTGTCCAACTTGATCCAAAGATAGAACTCTGGGGCCTCAAGGGGTGTATGGCCGTCATGATCCTTAGATGTCCCTGAATAACACTGCTCTCACCTGGGCCTTCCAGGGGAGCTGGATGGCTGCCTGGGGTTTCTATCAATGCTTGGATGACAGAGGAAGCAGGTGGTGGAGTTGACAGCTTAAACTGTAGAAGCCCAATCCTTAATCACATCTAGATTCAAGGCCATACCACCTCCACATGGGCCTGGCCTGGGCCAGATGTTTGTTTGTTTTTTTTTCATTTCAAAACGTTTCTGCAGGACTTCAGGGAACTTTGGCTTTCTCTTACTTTTCTGTATTGTGTGAACTTATTATAACACATATTACTTTTACAATCTGAAAAGAGTAGATCGATCGTTTTAAATTAGCCATTTTCCTTGCTTTTCTTTTTTGGCCTCAAGTTATACTAACCTTTGGTAAGGGCTATACTTCTGGTGGCCTAGAAGGCAAAACTGATGACCAGATTTTATCTAACTGGATTCCCAGGATCTGTATTGGCGTAGATCTGTCTCCTCTTGGAGAAGAGCAGATGACAAGGCAACAAATATGGAGAGTCTGTGATCGGATTCACGGCTCCAAAAGGGCCACCCAGTCACACTCAGGTACTGATAATTCCGTATTTACAGGACAGGGGTCAATATGGGATCCTCAAGGTCTGCAGGCTTCCCCATCATCAAGTAAACAATTAAAACAACAACAACATTCACTGGACTTCACTAAACATTAAGGCAGGAAATAAAACAAGAACTCAAGGCCACATGGAGGCCAGGCAGAGAAGAAGGCAGATGACTGACTACATGTGTGTTGTGGAACTCCTTACCTTGGGCCAAACAAATCCGGCAGAAATGAGCATGACTCTAGTATCCTGATTCTAGTATCTAGTATTTGATCCAAGGATAGACCTTTGGGCCTAGAGTGTATGGCCAACACAATTCTTAGATGTCCCTGAATAACACTGCTCTCAGAAATATCCAAGGACAAAAAGCATTCAAAACTGCAATGGCTTGTGCAGAAGATGCAAAGTCCAAGCAACTCAGCTGGACCCAGAGGTGCTGCCTTCCACCTCATAGGGATCAGAGTACATGGACACCTGTTTCCCTTACAGGTCTGAGATTCTGCTTTTCGGATCCTGTCTCAATACCTTCTCAAAAGATTTCACAGCAATAGAGAATTTTCAAAGCCATTTTCCGGCCAGCCTTCAGTTAACCAGAAAATCAGATTAATTGTGCGTGTGAGCTTCTATTTCCAGGATGTGGTCTGACTCAAGGAATATGCAAATCTGGGTAAAAAACAATCAGTCATGTTAAGAGGGTGGCGGGGGCTCTCTTGAATATGTTTTCGAGTGTGGAAGAATGGAAAAACAAGACGTGAGGGCCTGGGGCCAAAGAAAATGCTATATTTAGATGCAGAGGGCTTTGTTTGGCCCTGATACCGGTGTAGACACAGACAGTCAGGAAGAAGGGGGCCATTCAACCCATCCACCTGACACCCGCTGTCGCAGGCCCGCGTGTCCACAGGCACCAAGCTCCAAACCATCCCCAAAGAGGCTGTCGACAGAGAAGAGGTAACAGCTGCTCTGTGGCAATTAACCAGCAGTTTCTGTTGCTGAAGGAGATTATTTTGGATGGCGTAAAGAGATTCAAATAAAAATGTCAACGTACCCATTATGGATGAAAGTTTGGAAAACTTAAGTGGCCCTGAATTAATCACTGTTTGACAGGAAGGCGCGTAAAGGAGTACTAAAAATCGCCCACAAATCTATTTTCCTGCCTTTTTGGTAATTGTAAAGAAACTCGTTGGGGGCTGAGGGGTGGGGAGGGCACTTCTTGGCCGCCACCTTAATTCATCTTGGAGTGAAGATTTAATGACAAAGCTACAAGCCCTTAAAGTAGCATTTATTGAGGAGCTAATGAGAGAGTTCCTCAGAACTCTGGAAGAAAAAAGAAAAAAACAAAAACGCAGCCACCACACAAGAGGCCTTTGAAAATACCAAAGAGAGGAGAGTTCATTAGGCTGGGTTTTTTTCTTCCCCTTTCTCAACAATGAATATTTCTGCTGCCAAACCTTCAGGAATAAGGTTGATTTCCTTTCAAGTAACTGATGCTGATTTTGCTTCTGCCTGAGTCCAGACAACCACTCCAGGAAGAAGCAGGAAGTCACACTGTCAGAGGAAAACTGCATTCCTTCCTTCCTGGCTGGATCGGCCCCTGACAAACCTTGGATTTATGCAGCCCTTGCCAAAATGCCTCTGATTTCCATGCCCTCCCATGGCTAAGATAACGAATGCGGCTTTCAACCTCTGAGAGCTGCACTTAATTCAAACTCTGGCTCCACTAGCAAAAACGGCCGCTGTCACCCCAAATTGAGCAAATAAGCCCCTGTCCCACAGCATAAAGGGTAAGAGAATTATTGAACATCCCCTGCGGCTATGGCCCCATTCACCCTTGCCCTCTCTTGGCATCTTCCCACCTCCCACCCTTCCAGAATATTCTGGGCTCTTTTGCCTCCACTCCTCCATCTGTCTTGGGGAGCACAGGAAGGAATTGCTGGGGCCAATCTGTTCCAACTGCATCAGGTTTTCTCAAATCAAGTTTGTGTGTGTGTGTGTGTGTGTGTGTGTGTTTATTAAAGAAAAAAATAGAGGTGGAAAGGAATACTGTGAAGAAAATGGAACCTGGCAAAGGGCTTTAACTTCAAATAGTCTGCTGGTTGGTGCTCTCTCTCTCACACACACACATAAAGCTCTTTTAATAAACGTAAATACAACTGCACAGTTATAGAAAGTGAGGAAGGAAGGTGGGAAGCTGGAAACCTCCAAGTGCAAAATAGGTTTGGTGACTTCTGTAGCTCAAGATGGAGAAGCATTTCCATGGAGCTCATATGCCCATGGAGTCTTAAAAGGTATCTACAATGTGCAATGAAACTAATGAACAGAATACACATGTATTCAGAAAATATTAAAAACCTGTATGAACTTTTTTGGCCATCCCAATATTTTCTAAATATGTGTGTATTCTGTGTGTCAGATGAACTTTTTGGTCAACCAATATTTTCACCATGACTTCTGCTTAGCCAAACTTTCCATGTTTCTCAGGATAGAAAAGAGAGGCTTTGAAAGAAAAGTGCCTCCATTACGGAGAACACACTTATTAAAATGCTATTTTTCACAGTTGCATTAATTCGAGATCTGGGAGATATTTCCTGTTTGTACAATCCCCCCTGCTTGTGAAGGTTTATGCCCGTGGCACAATACCATTGCTTTCATAGCCAGATTGCTAATTCTGAAAGAGGTGTCTGCTTGACATCACCTGGGGAGGACTCAGACTAATTTGCCCCTCTTTGAGGCACATGCATATTTCTGAGAACATCTCTTTAAACACAGTCACATCCTGAAGGCTACACATCATACATTTTCCCTCCCAAGGTTGACAAAATTCAACTGGCATTGTTTAAATGGATTTTTTTTGTTGTATAGGTAGTCTTCAATTCCAAGGGTATAGCTANCTGAGAACATCTCTTTAAACACAGTCACATCCTGAAGGCTACACATCATACATTTTCCCTCCCAAGGTTGACAAAATTCAATTGGCATTGTTTAAATGGATTTTTTTTGTTGTATAGGTAGTCTTCAATTCCAAGAGTATAGCTAGAAGGGGGCTTTTGGCTAATGTCACAGGGGAGAAAATAGACTCAGCTCTCTGTCTTCAGATGACTGTTTCTGGGACTGAGGAGCCTAAAGGTGATTAAGAATAATCCGAATATTAATAGAAATTACATATACATGTTATTATCATATCAGCTTTCACTTATGTACTAAATAATGGGATCACACTTTGTATCCATCTTTTCAGTTAAATCAGGCAATATATTTTCAAGACAGGGATTAACATGTACGTTCATGGTACAGATGAGGGTTCAAGAACTCAGAAAGGCTAATGAATGAGCCAACCCCACACAGCTAGTATATGGAAGAGGCTGAATTCAAACCAGAGCTGGCCTGAATGCAAAGCTTAGTTCTTAATCATGAGGCCAGTCTGCCTCTTATACTGTTACCTACAGTCACACTAGCTGACTTTGTAGCCACCCGTTCTTCTTGTATTCACTCTGGCCTGCCCAACACAAACCCCTGTGCTCCACAAGGGAGGCAGTGTTTCCAAATGATTAAGGGCACACCAGTTGGTAACAGATGGCTTGGGTCTGAAACTGAACTCTGTCAACTGAGTGACCCTGTGCAGATTTTCTAGTCTGTCTTCCTCTATAGAGTGGTAATATTAAACATTACTATCTAGTATGGTTGTTGCAGACATGGGATAATGTATTTAAATGTAGGATAGTTTCTGGTGTACAGTAATCAGCCAGTTAATGTAAGAAAAGGAAGGAAGGGGGAGAAAAAGGAAGAAAGAGGGAGGGAGGAAAGAAGAAAAGAAAGAAGAGGGGAAAGAAGGAAGCAAAGGGAAAGAAAGAAAAAGAGAAATGAAAGCGGGAAACCAGACGTGTTCTGCAGCAGAGCGGTGTTGTTCCTCACAGAGGATGCTGGGGTAGAAAGAAGAGCCCTTCAGGGCCTCAGCCAAGCCCAGTGGGCAGCCCCAGGGCCTCTACGGGTTTTCTCCCTTCCCAGCCTCCAGGTCCTGCAGCAGTGAAGCCATCTTGTTCCAGCCTTCTCAGTGCTGATCAGGTCACATGACTGCCCCTGAACCAATCACCAAGACCCGAGGATCGCGAGTGCTGATTGGCTTTCTCTTGTCAGGTGCTTTGCCCCAGGTCAGGAATATAGAGTCCCATAGACTGAAAGCAGAGGAAGGAGTGACTCCCTAGAGGAAAACGGTGCAACTGCCGGGAAGAGAATGAATATCGGAGCAGCAGGCTGATGTCTGCCACGAGCAAAACCTGCCTGCTGAGTGCGCATCCTCTTCTTGGCATTGCTTATGTCATCTAGTTGATAGAGTTCTTAACGAGCTTTTTAGGACTGACTGCTTGGGTCTGAATCCTAGCTCCGTTATCTACTAGCTGTGTGACCCTTGTAGGTCAATCTACCTCTCTCTGCTTCAGTCTCTTCACTTGTAAATGTGGTTAATAACATTACCTTTCCCTGGATTATAGGGGTACATGTAAAGTATTAGTGTTAGTCACTCAGTCATGTCCAACTATGTGTGACTCCACGAACTGTATACCCTGCTAGGCTCCTCAGCCCATGGAATTCTCCAAGCAAGAATTCTGGATTGGGTAGCCGTTCTCTTCTCCAGGGGATCTTCAAGTGTAATATAATAAGAGCACCCACTAAGCATCCATAAAATGTGAGCCAGTTAGCACTCAGCAGCAATTTACGGAGCTCCTTCTACATGCTGGACTCTATCTGAAGTGCATGGGATACACTGGTGAACACAGTAGAACAACAACAACAGAATCCCTGACCTGGTAGAGCCGATAGTCTAGCATGGATAAAAGACAATAAATAATAAACAACAAGACAGTCCTATGGAATTTAGGTGAAAGTAGTATGGAAAAAACAAAGGTCGTGGTAGAAGGACAGCTGTAGGAGGGCCCAGGATAGTCAGGGTCAGACTCATGGAAGTGGTGACATGTAAGCCAAGACCTGGAGATGCTGAATGAATTAGCCAAGAGGATATGGTGAGTGGGGTTGCTCCAAGCATGGGGGCAGTGCAGAGCCCTAAGGTGAGAGCACGCCCAGAGTTGCTGAGGAGCTGCAATGGGGCCATTATGGCTGGAGAAAACAAGGGTGGGAGATGACATCAGTGAGGCAACAGAGGACCAGATTTGCAAAGACAGGGGAGTCTCAGGAAGACTTTGGATGTTACTACAGAATGGGAGCCACTGGCAGACTTTGAGAGTAGAGGGGACCTGCTGTGACTTCCTTAATGCCAGGATGGTTGAGGCTGCCGTGTTGAAAGTAGAATGGCTCTTGTTAGCATTGCTATGGTCACGATTATGTTTCAGTTCACCAGCTGAAGAAGCAACTACATTATAGAGCTTACTGGGGAATATTCTCAGAGCAAATACACTGAGAAGGCTTCTCCTGCTCTCCCTTGAAGGATAAGAGGTACCTCCAAGGCACTTTGGGTGCATTTTTGTCTTCTGGGACTTCCAAAGAAATGAGATCAAGAGATTTGCAGATTCTTGATGTTTTAGCCGTAGTGGAGATTGGTAAGTTACTCCTCTGAAGAGACCTCCTCCATGCAAGCAAAACATCTGTAGGAATACCACCACTGTCCAGGAAAGTATAGTCTCCTGAATCAACAGCCACAGTGAGAGCTTGTTGAAGCCTTAAATGACTTCTGATTTCAGCCTGATAATTCCGTTTTAACATGGTGAGCTGGTGGCCCTGGCATTCAGCTTGCAGGGCCTAGCTTTTGACATTGGATCGTAAGAACTGGCTGATGGAGCCAAAAAGAAAAGCCCAAGGAAGTAGATTAAGAGTGACTATGGTGATTTTCAGGAGTGAAAGGACTGGCATGCCAGAGGGTAGGGCCTGATGGACGGTAGATCATATGATAGGTTCTTTTAGGGAACTGGATGCAGTCTCCTAGAAACTTCATTCTGTCCTTGGTGAGGTTTGGGCTGCCTTTGCAGAGATGAGAGGAGAATGCGGTTTCTCTTGAACACCTAGTTAGAAGCGATGGACAGAGAGACTATAGCAAATAGACTTGTAGGTGGTTCAGCCCACTGAGTGTTTGAGATGGGGTGGTGCAAGTGGTAAAGAACCTGCCTGCAAATGGAGGAGATGAGTTCGACCCCTGGGTTGGGAAAATCCCCTGGAGGAGGGCATGGCAACCCACTCCAGTATTCTTGCCTGGAGAATCCAATGGATGGAGGAGCTTGGTGGGCTACTGCCCACGGGGTCACAAAGAGTTGGACAAAACTGAAGCGACTTAGCATACATGCACAGCCCACTGCGTGTCTGAGATGGGAGATCTGTGGGGACCAATGAGAGGAGAAAGATGAGAGACTCTCGTGCAGTTTTCATTCATCCCTTAGAAGTGATCAATAAAGGTCCCCAGCTTTAGGAGGCTTAAATTTCTCAACATCACTGTCTGGGTTTTAATAGAAGCCACGGCCTGGAAGAGCCTGGAGGGCCTTCCTCCTGTCTCCTCCACAGCTTCCCCCATCTCTTCTCCTCACAGCAGCCAAGGCGACCTTTAAAAATGTAAATCAGATCATGTTTTCACTCAAATGGCCCCCATTTCGTTAGGAATAAAATCATCACAAGGGCCGATGCGGCCCAATGAGATTCCAGTCCTGCCCAGAGGTCTCCATCATGTCGCATGCCATGCCTCTTGTTCACTCCGCAGCAGCCCCTCCAGCCTAGGCACACTCCTGCCTCAGGACTTCACACTGGCTATTCCATCTTCCTGAGATGCTTTTCCTCCAGACACAGGAGAATTCACACCTATCTTCATTCCAGCTTTGCTCGGAAGGCATCTCCCCATAGGACTCTGCCCTAACCACTCAGTCAAAAACAGAACCTCCACTTCTGCCACTCTCTAGTCCTTTGGTGTTCTTTTCTTTCACCTTATTTCTGATATTATGTTATGTGCTTGTTTATTTATTTGATTGCCATCTAGCTCACCTACTGCTCCTTAAGACCAAGGACTTTGCCCGCCCAATCCACAGGGTTCAACACAACATAGTAGATACTCAATAGATATTTGTTGGATGGATGGATGGATGAATGGACGAATGGGGGAATGGAAAGATGAGTGGATGTATGGGCGGATAGAAAATGGGTGGATGGATGGGTGGAGGGTGGATGGATGGGTGCACGAGTGAGAGGATGGATGAATGAAAGAATTATACTGTCCCTTCATAATGAAGATCTTGGTCATTGGTTCCTAACATTGGACTGTTTACAGACTGTCTTCATGATAGTCTTTTTGACAAATCTGTACACTTACCTTACTACAATGATTTAATGACTTTCTTTAGGCACACTTTTATTTAACCACAACAACAAAAACTTCACCCAATGCTATAAGTGGAAAAGAAGACAAATACGAAAAGTAAACAAAATGCAAGCAAAGCAATGTTATTAAATTCCAAAGAGATTCTATTGCCCTGTTAAGAGTTGAACCTTAGGCCACTGATCTCTGGGAAAGGGGCAGATTAGCAAGTGTTGGCAAGATGTTAAAAGTCACACTCTTAGCATGCAGCTGAGACTTTCTTCCAGATGGAGATAAAGGGATTAAAGACTGGAAAAGGGAGTCTTTCTCACTGTGTGAGTCTCTGTTATTTAATGCCACACCTAAAATCTTTTCACCCACATTCAGCGACATGTGTCCTACACCTGGAAACACCAACACAGGCAATGCTTACTGATACTATATCATATCCTGTTTCTTTAACATCATTTTAACTAAAGGTTTCCATTCATTTGCTTCATGTTGCTTTGTTTCTTTCTTCTAAAAAGTAGGAGGAGGGACTTCCCTGGCTGTCTAGTGATGAAGACTCTGAGGTCTCAATGCAGGAGGCATGGGTGTGATCCTTGGTGACTGAACTAAAATCTTACATGCCACACAGCTCAGCCAACATATATATAATATATGTATATATTAAATCCCATGGACAGAGGAGCCTGGTAGGCTGCAGTCCATGGGGTCATGAAGGGTCGGACACGACTGAGCGACTTCCCTTTCACTTTTCACTTTCCTGCACTGGAGAAGGAAATGGCAACCCACTCCATTGTTCTTGCCTGGAGAATCCCAGGGACGGGGGAGCCTGGTGGGCTGCCTGCCGTCTATGGGGTCACACAGAGTCGAACACGACTGAAGTGACTTAGCATATATATATAATAGGTATGTATGTATACATATGTATATATATATATATATATATA
>SJYV01019083.1:502852-565338 GCA_006410875.1 Neotragus pygmaeus
AGAGGAAGGAGTGACTCCCTAGAGGAAAACGGTGCAACTGCCGGGAAGAGAATGAATATCGGAGCAGCAGGCTGATGTCTGCCACGAGCAAAACCTGCCTGCTGAGTGCGCATCCTCTTCTTGGCATTGCTTATGTCATCTAGTTGATAGAGTTCTTAACGAGCTTTTTAGGACTGACTGCTTGGGTCTGAATCCTAGCTCCGTTATCTACTAGCTGTGTGACCCTTGTAGGTCAATCTACCTCTCTCTGCTTCAGTCTCTTCACTTGTAAATGTGGTTAATAACATTACCTTTCCCTGGATTATAGGGGTACATGTAAAGTATTAGTGTTAGTCACTCAGTCATGTCCAACTATGTGTGACTCCACGAACTGTATACCCTGCTAGGCTCCTCAGCCCATGGAATTCTCCAAGCAAGAATTCTGGATTGGGTAGCCGTTCTCTTCTCCAGGGGATCTTCAAGTGTAATATAATAAGAGCACCCACTAAGCATCCATAAAATGTGAGCCAGTTAGCACTCAGCAGCAATTTACGGAGCTCCTTCTACATGCTGGACTCTATCTGAAGTGCATGGGATACACTGGTGAACACAGTAGAACAACAACAACAGAATCCCTGACCTGGTAGAGCCGATAGTCTAGCATGGATAAAAGACAATAAATAATAAACAACAAGACAGTCCTATGGAATTTAGGTGAAAGTAGTATGGAAAAAACAAAGGTCGTGGTAGAAGGACAGCTGTAGGAGGGCCCAGGATAGTCAGGGTCAGACTCATGGAAGTGGTGACATGTAAGCCAAGACCTGGAGATGCTGAATGAATTAGCCAAGAGGATATGGTGAGTGGGGTTGCTCCAAGCATGGGGGCAGTGCAGAGCCCTAAGGTGAGAGCACGCCCAGAGTTGCTGAGGAGCTGCAATGGGGCCATTATGGCTGGAGAAAACAAGGGTGGGAGATGACATCAGTGAGGCAACAGAGGACCAGATTTGCAAAGACAGGGGAGTCTCAGGAAGACTTTGGATGTTACTACAGAATGGGAGCCACTGGCAGACTTTGAGAGTAGAGGGGACCTGCTGTGACTTCCTTAATGCCAGGATGGTTGAGGCTGCCGTGTTGAAAGTAGAATGGCTCTTGTTAGCATTGCTATGGTCACGATTATGTTTCAGTTCACCAGCTGAAGAAGCAACTACATTATAGAGCTTACTGGGGAATATTCTCAGAGCAAATACACTGAGAAGGCTTCTCCTGCTCTCCCTTGAAGGATAAGAGGTACCTCCAAGGCACTTTGGGTGCATTTTTGTCTTCTGGGACTTCCAAAGAAATGAGATCAAGAGATTTGCAGATTCTTGATGTTTTAGCCGTAGTGGAGATTGGTAAGTTACTCCTCTGAAGAGACCTCCTCCATGCAAGCAAAACATCTGTAGGAATACCACCACTGTCCAGGAAAGTATAGTCTCCTGAATCAACAGCCACAGTGAGAGCTTGTTGAAGCCTTAAATGACTTCTGATTTCAGCCTGATAATTCCGTTTTAACATGGTGAGCTGGTGGCCCTGGCATTCAGCTTGCAGGGCCTAGCTTTTGACATTGGATCGTAAGAACTGGCTGATGGAGCCAAAAAGAAAAGCCCAAGGAAGTAGATTAAGAGTGACTATGGTGATTTTCAGGAGTGAAAGGACTGGCATGCCAGAGGGTAGGGCCTGATGGACGGTAGATCATATGATAGGTTCTTTTAGGGAACTGGATGCAGTCTCCTAGAAACTTCATTCTGTCCTTGGTGAGGTTTGGGCTGCCTTTGCAGAGATGAGAGGAGAATGTGGTTTCTCTTGAACACCTAGTTAGAAGCGATGGACAGAGAGACTATAGCAAATAGACTTGTAGGTGGTTCAGCCCACTGAGTGTTTGAGATGGGGTGGTGCAAGTGGTAAAGAACCTGCCTGCAAATGGAGGAGATGAGTTCGACCCCTGGGTTGGGAAAATCCCCTGGAGGAGGGCATGGCAACCCACTCCAGTATTCTTGCCTGGAGAATCCAATGGATGGAGGAGCTTGGTGGGCTACTGCCCACGGGGTCACAAAGAGTTGGACACAACTGAAGCGACTTAGCATACATGCACAGCCCACTGCATGTCTGAGATGGGAGATCTGTGGGGACCAATGAGAGGAGAAAGATGAGAGACTCTCGTGCAGTTTTCATTCATCCCTTAGAAGTGATCAATAAAGGTCCCCAGCTTTAGGAGGCTTAAATTTCTCAACATCACTGTCTGGGTTTTAATAGAAGCCACGGCCTGGAAGAGCCTGGAGGGCCTTCCTCCTGTCTCCTCCACAGCTTCCCCCATCTCTTCTCCTCACAGCAGCCAAGGCGACCTTTAAAAATGTAAATCAGATCATGTTTTCACTCAAATGGCCCCCATTTCGTTAGGAATAAAATCATCACCAGGGCCGATGCGGCCCAATGAGATTCCAGTCCTGCCCAGAGGTCTCCATTATGTCGCATGCCATGCCTCTTGTTCACTCCGCAGCAGCCCCTCCAGCCTAGGCACACTCCTGCCTCAGGACTTCACACTGGCTATTCCATCTTCCTGAGATGCTTTTCCTCCAGACACAGGAGAATTCACACCTATCTTCATTCCAGCTTTGCTCGGAAGGCATCTCCCCATAGGACTCTGCCCTAACCACTCAGTCAAAAATAGAACCTCCACTTCTGCCACTCTCTAGTCCTTTGGTGTTCTTTTCTTTCACCTTATTTCTGATATTATGTTATGTGCTTGTTTATTTATTTGATTGCCATCTAGCTCACCTACTGCTCCTTAAGACCAAGGACTTTGCCCGCCCGATCCACAGGGTTCAACACAACATAGTAGATACTCAATAGATATTTGTTGGATGGATGGATGGATGAATGGACGAATGGGGGAATGGAAAGATGAGTGGATGTATGGGCGGATAGAAAATGGGTGGATGGATGGGTGGAGGGTGGATGGATGGGTGCACGAGTGAGAGGATGGATGAATGAAAGAATTATACTGTCCCTTCATAATGAATATCTTGGTCATTGGTTCCTAACATTGGACTGTTTACAGACTGTCTTCATGATAGTCTTTTTGACAAATCTGTACACTTACCTTACTACAATGATTTAATGACTTTCTTTAGGCACACTTTTATTTAACCACAACAACAAAAACTTCACCCAATGCTATAAGTGGAAAAGAAGACAAATACGAAAAGTAAACAAAATGCAAGCAAAGCAATGTTATTAAATTCCAAAGAGATTCTATTGCCCTGTTAAGAGTTGAACCTTAGGCCACTGATCTCTGGGAAAGGGGCAGATTAGCAAGTGTTGGCAAGATGTTAAAAGTCACACTCTTAGCATGCAGCTGAGACTTTCTTCCAGATGGAGATAAAGGGATTAAAGACTGGAAAAGGGAGTCTTTCTCACTGTGTGAGTCTCTGTTATTTAATGCCACACCTAAAATCTTTTCACCCACATTCAGCGACATGTGTCCTACACCTGGAAACACCAACACAGGCAATGCTTACTGATACTATATCATATCCTGTTTCTTTAACATCATTTTAACTAAAGGTTTCCATTCATTTGCTTCATGTTGCTTTGTTTCTTTCTTCTAAAAAGTAGGAGGAGGGACTTCCCTGGCTGTCTAGTGATGAAGACTCTGAGGTCTCAATGCAGGAGGCATGGGTGTGATCCTTGGTGACTGAACTAAAATCTTACATGCCACACAGCTCAGCCAACATATATATAATATATGTATATATTAAATCCCATGGACAGAGGAGCCTGGTAGGCTGCAGTCCATGGGGTCATGAAGGGTCGGACACGACTGAGCGACTTCCCTTTCACTTTTCACTTTCCTGCACTGGAGAAGGAAATGGCAACCCACTCCATTGTTCTTGCCTGGAGAATCCCAGGGACGGGGGAGCCTGGTGGGCTGCCTGCCGTCTATGGGGTCACACAGAGTCGAACACGACTGAAGTGACTTAGCATATATATATAATAGGTATGTATGTATACATATGTATATATATATATATATATATATACACATATATATATGTAAACTGTAGCTGCCAGGCTCCTCTGTCATGGGATTCTCCAGGCCAGAATACTGGAATGGGCTGCCATTCCCTCCTCCAGGGGATCTTCCTGACTCAGGGATCGAACCCGTGTCTCTTATGCTTCCTGTATTGGCAAACAGGTTCTTTACCACTGGCGCCACCTGGGAAGCCCTTACTGACATGTATCATATCCTACTTCTTTAACATCATTTTAACTACAAGATTTCTATTCATTTTCTTCATGTTGCTTTGCTTCTTTCATCTAAAAAGCAGGAGGAGGGACTTCCCTGGCAGTCCAGTGGTTAAGACTCTGAGGTCTCAATGCAGGAAACACAGGTTTGATCCTTGGTGGGGGAACTAAGATCCTGCATGCCACAAAGCTTGGCCAAAAAAATAAAAATAAAAATAAAAAGCAGAGGGAAACAAGAAAACATTGTAGCTACATTACATTTCTGAGTGTGATTCACCCTGAGTAGATCTTACAGTCCAAAGAAAGAAAAAGGATTCAGGCCTAACAGAAAGTCAGAACTCAGCTGCACGCCCACATCCTTGACAGCACAGACAAAACACCCAGATTATTGACCATTTCTTCTTTTCATCCCCGTGATCTGAGCTCACAGAGCCAGAACCCAATTAAAAGTGAGGCCAGGCTAACAGCAGTTGGGCCCCATTGGCTCAGGGGAGCGCTAGCTCAGAGAGCTGGCAAGCGTTTGCCTTACAGACCACGATTATTCTTTCCTGGGTTAGCTTTCAGCACATACCCTGGTTTCCATGTAAGATGATAAGGCCTCTGTGTTCTCTCACATGTGGACTAAAGACTTCTGAATACTTAGATGAAGAAATCCGGTCCTAGTGATGGCAAAATATTTGCACACTGATTGAAGCTTGTCCATGAAATTGGGGATAAGGAACATTTCCCTCAGAGAGAGGGGGGAATTAAAGAGCGCAGAGCCTTGGTGGCATTTCTATGGTATTTATTGAGGCTTTTTCTGCTCACCTCACCTCCCCAACTTTCCTTTTCTTTTCAGCTGGATAATTTTGGGAAATCTTCAAGTTGGCAGTACAAAAACAGCCAGCATTGTGTTGTAGGTATGTGTGCATACTGGTATGTGTGTTTTGCGGTATGTGATAGAGTCAGCTAGTAAGACAACCACCTAAAAATTTTTATGACACACCATATTGTAAAAAGACTTACCCATGCTAAGACAGATATTCATGGAAGCATCTTCTGGGCTCTGGTGGGAGACATTAGAGTCGGGCATTACAATAATTTACTATTTGTCAACACTGGCTGAGTATGTACTATGAACCACCATAATCCAAGGCCTTTATACATATTACATGTGTTAATTAAATATGTTATACATATGAGCATATTTCCAATGCCCAATGATAAATGGGGTATTATTGACATTTTACAGGGGTATAAAACTGAGTCACACAGCTGATAAGTGGTAGAACTAGAATTCAAACCCTGGTTGCCAGGTACCCTAGCCCCTGACTTTCCCAGTTTTAACCCTGCACTTCCAGTGTCCTGGGCACCCTCCCCATTCCAGGCAGACGGGGACAGTTGGTCATCCTGTAACACTAACCACTGCACTTGATCTCCCCCCATATACAGCTTCTGAGACCTAGAACGTAGTCATATTCCTGCAATTCCCAACACCGCTGTCCAACTGAATAAACATTTTCAACCATCAACTGTGATCAAAGCTTTTTGCCAAGTGCAACAGGGATCCGGAAATGAATAAAGATGCAAAACCCTACTTTTTTAGGCCAGTCATAAGTAACCTAAAGGGAAGGATCCATGTTATTGCATCAAAAAATCACGCCGTATCTTCTGGCATCGTACCTGTATGAATGTCAGATTTCTGTGTTAATGTGTGTATAACACAGATACTGGTTTTCAGCTGGTGGCACAATTATTTACTATGACAGGACAACATCTTTGTGAGAACAGTGTGGGGCCAGGGTGGCTGGAGCTGCTCATCCATGCAAAGAATTCTTGTCAAATATTTTAATGAGAAGAAAAGCATGGCAGTCGGGATGAAAATCCAAGGTGACCTTGAGCTTGGCAACACACTGCTGATCACCTTGCAGTTGTTTTAAGGGATTTTGTGTGTGTGTGTGTGACGACGAACATGATTTGTTTACAAAATTTGTTTACAAAATTCCTCTTTGGATGAGGGAAAGAAAGAGAAACAGGTTTGGAGACAGACCAACTTATAGGAAGCATCTTTGTCCCAACAGTAAACCTTCATCCTAGTGGGGTGGATGCTGGGCTGTGCTTATTCGCTAAGTCATGTCCAACTCTTTGCCACCACACAGACTGTAGCCTACCAGGCCCCTCTGTCAATGGGATTCTCCAGGCAAGAATACTGGTGTGGGTTGCCATGCCCTCCTCCAGGGAGCTTCCCAACCCAGGGATCAAACCCAGGTCTCCTGCATTGCAGGTGGATTCTTCACCATCTGAGCCACCAGGGAAGCCTAGTAGGATGGATACACGGCATCAAAAGCCCTTTTCTCCTTGGAAGAAACCCCACTGGCTGTGTAGTAGGAAGCGGCACTGCCCTCCTCACTCCCTGGCAGTCAGGGGTCAAGCCTACTGTTGGCCAGCCTGGACTTTCCCATGCAGGACTTTGCTTCCTGCATGAAGGCCACAAAGATGAAGGTACAGTGAGGAATTCCCTCACAGCAGTGATGCTCAGAATCAGCAACTGGAACCCCCCCCCCCCCCCGCCAGTAAGTCTCGTAAAGGATATGGAGCATGTATGCATGCATGCTAAGCCACTTTGGACATGTCTGACTTTTTGTGACCCTATGGACCATAGCCCGCCAGGCTCCTCTGCTCATGGGATTCTCCAGGCAAGAATGCTGGAGTGGGTTGCCATTTCCTCCTCCAGGGCATCTTCCCAACCCAGGAATCAAACTCATTTCTCTTACCCCTCCTGCACTGGCAGGTGGGTTCTTTACCACTAGTGCCTTCTGGGAAGCCCCAAAGGATACGCAGGCACCATTCAGGTTTCTGAATTCTTCTCCAACCTGCTTCTCTTCATGTCTTTCGTGCCCAGCAGTGATGTTCAGCAGGTCTGCCTTATTGAGCCTGTGCCAGTGGTGAAAATGTCAAGGTACTCCTGCTCCCATCAGTAAACAGCTGTGGCTCCAAGCTCCTTGACTGCATCTTCCTCCTGCTCTAGTTGAAAAACTTCCTGCCCTTTGCACCCCTCCCCCCGACCACCGCCATTCTGTCAGCTTTCCCCATCAAGGGAAAGCTAAGGGTTAGCTCCTGGAACAGCGGGAGGCCACCAGGAACCTGTTCCAGTCCCTTTCTGATTGGCCAGTGCCAGACCCTATCAGTTACCATTTTGAATATCAATTCTACACAGTGTGATAAACTTTGACTAAATTCCCCTTTCTACTTAAGATAATAGAATCCACTTCTCCATTTGCAACCCTAAGCCCTCAATGATACACACATTTACACACATTTAATTTTATGCAGACTGTGCCTGAGGAAAAGGAAATCTGGTTTGGGGCAGGTATGGAATAATGAGGTACAGGAATATACCTTCTGTGAGGGAATTATGGGGGCTTCCCATGGCTCAGTGGTAAAGAATTCACTTGCTAAAGTAAAAGATGGAGGTTTGATCCCTGGGTCGGGAAGATGCCCTGGAAAAGGAAATGGCAACCAACTCCAGTATTCTTGCCTGGGAAATCCCATGGACAGAGGAGTCCGGCAGGTCACAGTCCATGGGGTCACAAAGGGTCGAACACAACTGAACATGCATGCACAAGGGAGTTATGTGAGAGTGCTATATGTTGGCAGGGAAATGTTAAGAAATGAAATTGGTTTGGTGAAAACTAACACGCTTATGGGGAGTCAAGTTCTCGCAGATTCTGTATTTCATTACCAAGCACTTTGCTCTCCCCTCTGTGTTTGTAATACAGGTTAAGGCATGCATGTTTTATATTATCTCAATTTACAGTAAGGAGTGATCTCAAATACTTCCTTGTTTTGTCTATACCTCATTGGTTCTCCAGGTGGGCTCTTCTCCATGGCTGAAAAATACAGAAGTCCCCTGCCTGCCAAGATCAGAAATTCCACTACTTCTCTTCCCTCTTTGGATTAAGGAATAGTCTCTAGAACATGTTTTTTTCAAACGGATTAAACCACATTAATCCAGAATATTTCATCAGGAATTATTTTAAAAATTACCTTAAAAAGTACTTTCCAAACTTCCCTGGCAGTCAGTGGTTAAGATTCTGCACTTCCACCGCAGGGAGCCCAGGTTCAATCCCTGGTCGGGAACTAAGATCTTACCTGCTGTGGTACAGCCAAAAAAAAAAAAAAAAAGAACTTTAAAAATTAGCTAGCTGTTACCTGAGAAAGCAGAGCGTTGGGGAATGGGGAGACTTAAAAGGGCTACAGGGCCTTTGCATGTGCTAACCAAAAATGGTTCATAAACTCTGATAAAGGTCAGTGGAATTCTTTTGTTTAGATTTTTCTTTTCCCACCTACCGTGATCAGTAACATTGTATTCCAGCATGGTGGGAGGAAGTAGAGTAGGGTCAAGGGGAAATATTAGGGAGAGAGAGAAAGAGCCTAGGCTGAAAATTTTCTCCTGCTAATTTGGATATAAAATTCTTTCTTTTTCAACTGCAAAGCTGTTTAGTCAAGAAAACATTCTTACAGGAATTTTTGGTCAATGCCTAAAAGTTAGTTTCCTAGGACAAACCTAACTTAAGAATCATTATAGAAATTAACTTCATCAAAGTAGAGTAAGTGGGTGGGAAAGTTGTGGGAGAGCAAATCATCTAAACAAACCAATTAAGACCTTTAGAAGCCCGAAACCCTGAAAATATTATGGGGCTCCCTTAACCTACCATATGGGCTTCCCAGATGGTTCAGTGGGTAAAGAACCCACTGAGTGCAATGCAGGAGATGCAGGAGACAAGGTTTCAATCCTTGGGTTGGGAAGATACCCTGGAGAAGGAAATAGCAATCCACTCCAGGATTCTTGCCAGGAAAATCCCATGGACAGAGAAGCCTGGCAGGCCACAGTCCAGAGAGTGGCAAAGAGTTGGACCTTATCGACTTCAAAAACTTATAAAACCAGAGGCTTCACTAGTGGCTCAATACAGGAGATGTGGGTTCAATCCCTGGTCCAGGAAGATCCCATATGTCATGGAGCGACTAAGCCCATAAGCCACAGCTACTGAGCCTGTACTCTAGATCCCAGGGGCTGCAACTACTGTGCTCTCACTGCCTGACTACTGAAGCCTGCACACCCTACAGCCTGTGCTCCGCAACAAGAGAAGCAACCATCATGAAAAGCCACGCATCGCAACTAGACAGTAGGGCCCGCTTGGCACAGCTTGATAAAAGCCCCCGCAGCAACGAAGACCCACCAACAGGCAAAAATAAATAAATAAAATTATTTAAAAACCTTATAAAACCGTAACATACTAAACCTTTCCAAAACACTTTGGCTGATATGAAAAAAAAATAGCTCCTTGGAAGAATTTCTTAATGCAAACTTCTGGCTAAGTTCATCAAAGCAAAATTTTCTGATTCTGCCTCTGATTCTCTGGTACTACCTGCATGTGGTACTGGAGTGGTTAGCCTTTCCCTCCTCCAAGGGATCTTCCCAACCCAGGGATCGAACCCAGGTCTCCCACTTTGTGGGTGGATTCTTTACCAGCTGAGACACAGGGAAGCCCAAGAATAGTGGAATGGGTAGCCTATCCCTTCTCCAGGGGATCTTCCCATCCCAGGAGTAGAACTGGGGTCTCCTGCATCACAGGCAGATTCTTTATCAACTGAGCTATCAGGGAAGCCCTTATTAAACCATAACATACTAAACTTATCCAAAACAAACTGGCTGATACAAAAAAGAGTTCGTTGGAAGAATTTCTTAATGCAAACTTCTGGCTAAGCTCATCAAAGGAAAAATTTCTGTGGTGCCTTGATTCTCTGGTACTACCTGCACATGCGCTGTTGGTCTCTCAAGCACTCGCCTAGAGCCTGAAGCCTGTGTCCTAGACCCCAGTTACGTGCAGTGTGGCCCGAGTCAGGCTCAGCTTTGTCAGACGCAACATTCCTGATGTTTACCTGCTCCTGCAGTGGGGGATGTCTATGGCAGTCCTTGCTACACTGTAAAAGGCTACACAATGCAGGCTGCTATTAATCCTGAGACGTCAGTGGGAAATAGATTATAGGGATATACTCAACGCTCCTGAGAGCTAGAAAAGTCTATGACTCCAAAAAACTCCTGCTGCCTTGGGAGCAATAAGGTAGGGAAAACTGTAAGAGGTTTTTATGATGTTTTGAAATGAAGTCACTTGCAGTCTTGACACGTGATGGGAAGTCTTGACACATTAGGGAAAAGACATTTTCAGTGTCAGAGAAGTATAAGACATGAACCTATGGTCAGAAGTCTCTAGATGATGCCCACTGAAAGACAGGGACAGGAAGCAAAGATTTAACTTAATAAAGAGACGAAAGCCCCCCCCCGGCCCCCCCCACCGGGATGATGGTGAAGAAAGACTGGGGAGGCTGTCAGCAGGAGAATGGGCTAGTGCTGGGGGCCACAGGGATGTCAGCTATAAGAACCCCAAACTGATCAAATGGCAGATGTGTTTACAAATGTTGAGAAGACAGTCACAGTTTTGATATGCTGCACGTGAATGACTGAGAAGTACATAGATATTGGCAACTCCAGGGAAAACAAAAAGTTACACAAGAAGGCAACGTAATCATAGTATAATCAATGGCTCAGTCATGGGTTATACTGACATGATCAAAACAAGATAAATGTTGAATGTTGAGTTAAATGCAAATTGTGATGTAACTCTATTGTGAGGAGGGTGGTTGGAAGAGGGGCTTGTGTTGCCAGCCAGGTGTTTCCTGGGGGCAGTGGTAGGGAAATGCATGAAGAACTGGAATCTCATATTCTACAGTGGGGAGTTAACAGACAGTACCTAGACTTAAATATGAAGAGAAAGCGATACAAACACGTGATTTAGAAACAAGGGATATGTGCACAGAGATACATCAGAAAGAAACGAGTCACTTGTAGACAATGGAACTGGGGTGGGTGAATAGGGAACCTGAGGAGGCAAAGAGGAGCTTGGTGGAATTTTTTTAGAACTAGGAAGGTATGTAACTTTGGGGGAATGTTTTTAATTGAAAAAGGAAAGAGAGGAATCTGGGCCAAGCTGACAACAGGATGCAGGATGGCATTTGTGAACCACAGACAAGGAGGAATTAAAGCAGAAAGTCCAGCAGCGCGACCAAGAGCCGCCAGCCCTCTATCGCGACTCGGTCTTCGCCTGGGAATTAACAGGTGACAATGAACATCTCTACCTGGGAAAGGCCTGGCTGGCGCCTGGGTCAGCACTCCACAAACACTGACAACAGCAATAATGGAGCTGCCAATCCCGGGGGCAGGCGGGGGGCGCATCTGCCACAGCTGGCCTTGCGAACTGTCAGCTCTCTTAAATGCACATTGCCAGGCCCGGGGAGGCTGTCACCTGTCTGCCTAGCACATACTGGCTGATTACTGTAACTGCTCATTTCCACAAATTAGACCCCAGTATGTCCAAAACAGATTTTTTTTTTTTTTAATGAAGAAGGTGTTACTCTGAGTTATGATAAAATTCTCAGAGAGCCCACATACTCAACGGGAAATGACTCCACAATCTGACTCTAGGGAAAAAAAGCCTTGGCAGGTTCTATGACCTCCCCCCAAAACCTGTGTCAATTTGCCTATTTCTCCAAAGGTGCGTTTATTTTTGGACAGACTCCGTACTTAGCTATGTCAACTAGACTGAAACTACTAGATATCAGGCCAGGATCAACTGTCACCATTTTAGGGCATCTCACTTACAGAGTCTATGGGGAAAGAGGAAGCACTGCACAGGTGCCCAAGCTTCTATATCATTCCAAGAGCTGTTAGTTCAGGTTTCTGCATCTTGCAGGAGTGAACACGCGCAGCAAAGATGTCAGCTTAATGCAGCAGGAACGGTGCAAAGCATCACGGAGAGCTGAACAATGCCTCCCTCTCCAGCAGGACCCTGGGGTTGACAACACACTCATCCCACCCCCTTTCCCACTGCCAGGTTGCCTGGTGACCCTTCAGGAGCCTAGGATGGAGGAAACCTCTCAGAGCTCCGTTTAGAAGGTAGAGGTGGAGACAGATTCATCCAGCACAGGAGACTGTAGGGGCACCTTGCAGCTATTTGCAGTGAGGACCTCATCTCCAGGAATGCTTGGAAGCCATGAAAGGGCACTGCTGCCAGGGTGACTCAGAGTTGGCCATCATTTACGCTGTCTTAGCAAACTGACTTCCAGGTGGCTCACTGGTAAAGAATCCAATTGCCAATGCAGGAGACTCCAGAGACTCGGGTTCGATCCCTAGGTCAGGAAGATACCTCGGAGGAGGAAATAGCAATCCACTCCAGTATTCTTACCTGGAAAATTCTATGGACAGGGGAGCCTGGGGCTGCAAAGAGTCAGACATGACTTAGCACACACACACACACAACAAATTGACGCAGGGCTAGTGGTTTAATGACTAAGCCTCAGTTTCTGTTAAAGGGGAATCATTTGACCCAGTTCATCAGGTTATTCCAAAGACCATATAGTGATGTCAAAACGTCTGACGTCCAGTAAATCACTAGCATTCAATAGATAGTTGCTAGTATTATTGTTTTTTAAATGCTTAAATAAACATCCTGGAATCTTACCTTTTATTTTAAGGAGAAGAATATTTTACATTATATAAGTTTTTCATCCCAATAATAATATTTCTACATAACTCAATTACTTTTCTTTAGCTCAGTATTTCTCAACTGTTGGGGGTTAGAATGTCCTACAGGGGACATTTGACAGTGTCTGAGATATTTCTAGCCATCACAACTGGGGGAGAACCTACTGGCATCTACTGGGTTGAGGCCAGAGATGCTTCTAAACATCTACAAGGCACAGGACAGCCCCACAACAAAGAATTATTCCGTCCCAAAGGTCTGTCGTGCTGAGGTTGAAAAGGCCTGCTCTAGCATTAAATATGAAACCTAAATAGGAAAAATTTATTCCAAGGATGCTGTTGAGCATTCCGTTCTTGGAGGAGACAGTGCCTTGATTTTTAGAGGAGTGTCTCCCGCTGCCCAGCCTGTCATTTCTATTCTGAGGTCAGTGAGAATGAATGACAGCATTACCGCACGGCTGCAGGATGAGGCTGCCCTCACACGCTGGTTGGGTACCTCATCAGTCGGGCAAAAAGGGCTGGCTATTGTTTCAGATTTTTAATAGAGGCAACAAAGCTTTATTAGTTTCCCTTTTGTCCCAAATTTGAACTTTCAGTCCAAAATCTATTTTCAAAGGTAAATGAACACCTAAGATACTTGAAAACACCAGAGTGCAATTTTGCAGATAAGACTTTTTAATACCCACCTCCCGAACCTCATAGACATCATTCGAAAATTAGGCTGGTGCTGACTGAGTTGGTTGACGCTCGTATTAAACAGTCATTTCCATATCATGGTTTCAGAACTGTCGACTCTCCTTGCAAATTACCATCTGGAAAACCATTGTACTCAGGCCAAAATTTTAGCTATGCGAGAATGACCTGCTTGTTTCTGATTGGGTTTCCAAAGATGGAAAGGCTAAACTATGGACATAACAATTTTACCCACACTTTCCTTTCTCTTCTAGTATAAATGCATATTCAGATATGTTAATATAAAGATGTACAATAATACAGAAAGGGCACGCAAAGTGACAGGAGGACTTCCCTGGCTGAATGGTGGGTTTTTGTCCCAGTTCCTGGAGCCAGCCATCTTCCACACCCCTCATCAGTCTTTTGTATGAAAGTCTTTGCTAAGAGTCAAGTCTCAACTGATAAGGCCTTGGAGACATAATCATTTTCCATTGACAGCACCTTGCAACCAATTCACAAACATTTTCATATTAATATTGAGCAATTTCCCTACATTCTAATCCATCAAAGTAGGCTATTAATCCTTCCTGTACCATTCTCTATTCAAATGCTAACAATTTTCTTCTCACAAGCTAAAACATTTGTCCGACAGCCCCTCACACAAAGACCCTGCATTGTTAGCGATGATGGATCAGAGTGTTAATATGAAGGATGCAATGTAAATTATATCATTGATACTGTACATATGTAGAGGAAGAAAATCTTTTTAAAAGATCATTTGTATGCTAAAGATAATGAAAGTGATCCCTTGGTACAGCAACCTTAATTTTCCTTTCTAAGAGAAAAAAGGTTCTTTATGGCAGAGAATATGGAAATCCATCATGATTTATAATGGTACAAATGCCCTCGTTTACTTCCTGAAAAAAATATATACACTGTTTCTTTTAAAGAACTTATTGAAATGACTCAAGAAACCTTGTTAAAATATCTCTTAAGAGTTGTACCCTCTGTCGTTACCAGGAGAAGATTATGGATAGCAGGGCTCAACTTGGGATGGAAAAGAGATCAATCCCTCCATTTTGGGGGGGGGGAACGGTGAGTGGATGGATGATTTATATTCATCATCAAAAGTCATTGCATAGTATAGAAATTTGGGAATGAATGCACTTAGGCTGCCATCAGGAGAGGTATGAAGAAGTTGAGCACATGTTAAGAAATGGGATATAGGTGTGGATGCTGTAAAAACACCTCCACATCCTTGTAAACTACCAAGGACAAGAACAGATCATCTACATGGGTCCTGTCTTTATGTAATTTATCTGTTTATGACTGTGCCAGGTCTTCACTGCTTTGTGTGGACTTCTCTCTAGTTGGGGCAAGTGGGGGCTTCTCTCTAGTTCTGGTGTGTGGGCTTCTCATTGTGGTGGCTTCTCTTGTTGTGGAGCATGGACCCTATAGTATGCGGGCTCAGTAGTCGTGGTTCCTGGGCTGTAGAACATTGTTGTGGCACACAGCCTGAGTTGCTCCGGGGCATGTGGGATCTTCCCCAACCAGGGATTGAATCCATGGCTCTTGCATGGACAGGCGGACTCTTTACCACTGAACCACCAGGGAGGCCCAGGGTCCTGTGTTCTACTCTCAGGATAGTGAGTGAGTCAGAGTCTTCAGTTCAGTTCAGTTGAGTAGCTCAGTTGTGTCCAATTCTTTGTGACTCCATGGACTGCAGCACGCCAGGCTTCCCTGTCCATCACCAACCCTTAGAGCTTGCTCAAACTCATGTCCATCAAGTCGATGAGGCCATCCAACCATCTCATCCTCTGTCAGAGTCTTAAATAGGCAGTAAAGAAATCATTATGATGCTTCATTCATTCATATTTATCTTCCACCTCCAAGTTTGCTTGCCTTCAGGGTTTTTCTTCTATGTAAATGGCCACTTGAAGGCAGATATCCAGAATTCATCCTTGATATCATCGTCTCCGTCACCAGCCCCTACCTCCATTCAGTCTTACCAAGGTTTGCCAGTTCCTCCTGCAATTATAGTCCATTCCTGATCTCTCTTTCCAGTAGCTGTCTCCAGCACCTTCATCTGAGACCACTATCTTTTATCTGGACTCTGTCTCAGTTGGCCTCCTTACACCTTTCACTTCTTCTTAAAATATATCCCAAAGGATCTTAAAATACAAACTTGATTGTGTAACTTTACTGCTTTAATAGCTGTAAATAGGGACTTCCCTAGTGGATCAGTGGCTAAGACCTCACACTTCCGATGTAGGTGGTTCGATTCCCAGTCAGGAAACTAGATCCCACATGCCATAACTAAGAATTTACATGCCACAATGAAGACCAAGCACAGCCAATTAAATAGATAAATATTTTTAAATGTTTAATTAAAAAATCAATAATTTTTTTGACATAAAAAGTAAGTAAAAGCGGTAAATGTAACACTCACTCTCACACACATCAGTGCTTTTCCTCTGACTTCAGGATAATGTTCTAGTGCCTTCCTATAGCCCGGCAAACTTCGCTAATCTCACTCCTGCCTGTCTCGCTGACCCCATGTCTTGCTGCTTAAGATGGAGAATTCCTCCAGTTGACCAATGTCTTCTTTTCCAAGAGTCCTCGCTGCTGCTGCTGCTGCTGCTGCTAAGTCACTTCAGTCATGTCTGACTCTGGGCGACCCCATAGATAGCAGCCCAACAGGCTCCCCTGTCCCTGGGATTCTCCAGGCAAGAACACTGGAGTGGGCTGCCATTTCCTTCTCCAATGCAGGAAAGTGAAAAGTGAAAGTGAAGTCGCTCAGTCGTGTCCGACTCTTAGCGACCCCATGGACTTCAGCCCACCAGGTTGCTCTGTCCATGGGATTTTCCAGGCAAGAGTACTGGAGTGGGGTGCCATTGCTTTCTCCAAGAGTCCTTGCATATGTTATCAATTGCTGGAGAACCTTTGCTCGTTGCCTGGTTAAGTTCTATATGTATCCTTCAGGTGTCAGCTGGAACGCCATCTCTTAAGGAAATCCCCTCTGAGCAGTCCTCATTGTGCCACCCTATCCCACCTCAAACCTAAATGAAATCTCCAGGAACATCTTCACTTTCCCTCCTCAGCTCTTACCAAGAGTTAGAATAACATGTGTGTGTGTGTGTGTGTGATTGCGTTCGTCTAACACGTGCCTTCCATGAGACTGCACACTCCAAAAGAGGAGGAACATTGTTGATTATGCTCAGTCATGTAGCCCCGTCAGCCAGCACAGTGCCTGGCACACAAGCGACTCAATACATTGCTGAAAACCTACACAGAGCATTTTACTAGAGCTTAAGGAATAAATACAAGATACAGTATGAAAAAATTACCATGTGGAATTTGAGTATCATTAAAACACACACACACACACACACACACACACACACACACGGACAATCTAAATTCCTGTGCTTGAATTTATTTGGAAAAATTTCTCCCCCAACTCTTTGTATGCCTTTAGTTTCTTTTGGAATTTAGATAGTTTTGAATATGAAAAGATAATGAATGAGGGTGGATCTCCTCTTTGTTGAACTCCATTAAGGCCCATTATTAGGTTTTGAGGATTAAGGCTTGCCCCTGAAGGTTTTATGCTAAGTGAGGTGTTATTTTGAAAAATGTCATTGGAGCACAGTTAATTTACAATGTTGTGTTAGTTTCAAATACACAGCAAAGTGATTCAGCTATACATATATTATAATAATTTTTTTCATATTCTCTACCCCATAGGTTATTATAGAATATTGAGTAGAGTTCCCTGTACTATACAGTAGGTCTGTATTATCTATTTTATATATAGTAGTGTGTATATCAGAGAAGGCGATGGCACCCAACTCCAGTACTCCTGCCTGGAAAATCCCATGGACGGAGGAGCCTGGAAGACTGCAGTCCATGGGGTCGCTGAGGGTCAGACACGACTGAGCAACTGTCCTTTCACTTTTCACTTTCATGCATTGGAGAAGGAAATGGCAACCCACTCCAGTGTTCTTGCCTGGAGAATCCCAGGGACGGGGGAGCCTGGTGGGCTGCCATCTATGGGGGCGCACAGAGTCAGACATGACTGAAGTGACTTAGCAGCAGCAGCAGCAGCAGCAGCAGTGTGTATCTGTTAATCCCAAGCTTTTAATGTAGCCCTCTCCCCCAACCATGTTTCTCCTTTGGTTACCATAAGTTTGTTTTTGACGTCTATGAGTCTGTTTCTGTTTTGCAGAAAAGTTCATTGTCTATTTTAAAAAAATAGGACTTCATGTGTGAGTGATATCATGTGATATATGTCTTTCCCTGTCTGACCTATTTCATTTAGTATGATAATCTCTGGGTCAATCCATGTTACTGCAAACGGCATTACTTTGTTCTTTTCATGGCTGAGTAATATTCTATTGTATATGGAATGTCCATCACCAGACATTGTTCTTTATCTCTTCATCTGTTGATGAACATTTAGGTTGCTTTCATGTCTTGACTATTATAAGGAGTCTTGCAATGAACTTTGGGGTGCATGCATCTTTTCAAATTATGGTTTTCTCTGGATATATGCCCAGCAGTAGGATTGTTGAATCATATGGTAGTTCCATTTTTAGTTTTTGAAGGAATCTCCATACTGTTCTCCACATTATCTGTACCAATTTACATTCCGACCAACACTGTAGGAGGGTCCCTTTTCTCCATACCTACTCCAGCATAGACTGCTTGCAGTCTTTTTAAAAAACTTTCATTTGATATTGGAGTATAGTCAACTAACAATGTTCTGAAAGTTACTTATGCACAGCAAAGTGATTCAGTTATACATATACGTGAATCTATTTTTCAAATTCTTTTTCTATTTATGCTATTACAAAATATTGAGCAGTATTCCCTATGCTGTACAGGAGGTCCTTGTTGGTTATCTATTTTGCATATAGCAGTGTGTACCCAGATGATGGCCATTCTGTGTGAAGTGATATGTCATTATAGTTTTGATTTGCATTTCTCTTTCTTTAGGACAAGAAAATTGGTTTCCAGAAGATATTATGTATTGACCTAGGTAATAAAAGATTTAATATCAACCCCAAGCTTAGTTTCCTCCCTGCTCACCCCATCTCACTGAAGATGTATTCTCCAAAAGACAGGATTTCCAATCATTCTCTCCCTCCTCCGAAATAGGTCAAAGGGCCATCCTGAGAAAACCAGCATTTCTCGAGGTGGCCACAGTGACTCTCGGCATCCAAGCCAGTTTCAACAGGAAGAGATATTTTACCAAGCTTTCCAAAGAGCCAGGTAGCCATTGTGGAGTGGAAGCAAGAGGAAAGAATGTTGGCACTTTCTCCCAGAGCATCCAGCAGGGACCCCCTGCAACTCTACTCTGCACAGTCCTTCCGTCTGAGAGCTCTCTCCCAAACATCTCCTCGCTTATTAACTGCACTAGGGTTCAGCAATGTCATCCACACGCAACCAGACGGTGACCCAGAGCCCTTCTTCTCCTGGTGCTGAAAGCCAGCAAGTAGATAATTATTCAAGGTCAGATTTTTCAAGTTGGATGCCAGGGGGAAAAAAAAAGGCCAGCCTTCAGGGTGAGCCAATACTTTGCAAACACTTGTTTAAGGATTTCCTAATTACTCTAAGTGGTTTCTCTAGCTCTTGCACTTAAAAGGCTGCTATTTCGTATGATGTCATCCTTTGCCCATTATCTCTGCAGTCAATTTGCAGTATTAGGAGAGGCAGCAAGAAAATATTTGCAAACATCAACATTCTCAAGTCTTAAAAGATAATCCCCCTTTCAACTCCCTACGAGCGTATCAGTGGCACAGTTAGGTTTGCAGATGTCTCGAAACGGTAACACCACCAGCTGGACTGTACAGAAAAACCTTTCTTCTGAGGAATTCAAAGAAATTTCTAAGTGGCATCATATCAATCACCGAGGAAGTCCTCAGAGGACTGGCCAGGCAGGTAGTTAGAGGGTAATTAGAAATGCAAATGGATAAGCCCCTGTAAAGCAGCTCCCAGAGGCAGCTCCCACCTGAGTAAATCTGCTGTTAAGATTTTAGTGTAAGGATAGCTAGTGCCAGTCTGTTCTGACCCACTGGATGTGGGCCCTGCTTCACGAATTCTTCACCATCACAATATTATCATTAGTATCCCCATAATAGGAAACCAGGCGGGGAAACCAAGGCAGACAGAGGTCAAGCAACTTATGCAAAGCCATGTAGCTAAATGACAACCCCAGAGGTGGAGCTTAACCAGGTCTGTCCGACTTTTAAAGTTAGCCTTCTCACCTACCACCGGGCTACACAATCTCCTTTCCCTTCCGCAGGACAGGAGGTCATGGGGGTTTTAAGAAACACTGAAGCGTTCCTCCATGGGCGGAAACCTCGCTAAAGTCAAATGCCTGTAAGATGAAGAATGTTTTCAGGCCAGGCTGCGTTTAAATTTTGGTTCCTCTGCTTATTAGCTGGGTGACCCTGGCCAAATTGCTTAACTCCTCTGAGCCTCTGCTTCTTCGTCTGTATAACAGAGATTATAGTTGTTCTTACCTTGGAGGGTTGTTTTGGAGATTAAATCAGATAATGCATGTTAGATACTTAGCATACTGCCTGGACCCAGGAAGTGCTCAATAAGTGAGTATTATGATGGTGATGATATGGATTCTATATACATTAGCATAATACATATATTTATTGTTTAGTCTCTCAGTCGTGTCTGACTTTTTGTAACCCCATGGACTGCAGCAAGCTAGGCTTCCCTGTCCTTTGCCATCCCCAAAGCCTGCTCAAACTCACATCCATTGAGTCAGTGATGTGATGCAACCATCTCATCCTCTGTCGTCCCCTTCTCCTCATACCTTCAATCTTTCCCAGCATCAGGCTCTTTTCCAATGAGTCGGCTCTTCACATCGGGTGGCCAAAGTATTGGAGCTTCAGCTTCAGCATCAGTCCTTCTAATGAATATTCAGGACTGATTTCCTTTAGGATGAACTGGTTGGATCTCCTTGCTGTGCAAAGGATTCTCAGGAATCTTCAGCACCACAGTTCAAAAGCATCAATTCTTCACATTCAGCCTATTTATGGTACAACTCTCACATCCATATGTGACTATTGGAAAAACTATAGCTTTGACTAGATGGACCTTTATTGGCAAAGGAACGTATCTGCTTTTTAGTATGCTGTCTAGGTTGGTCATAACTTTTCTTCCAAGGAGCACGGGCCTTTTCATTTCATGGCTGCAGTCACTGTCTGCAGTGATTTTGGAGTTCCCAAAAATAAAGTCTCTCACTGTTTCTCCCTCTATTTACCATGAAGTGATGGGTCCAGATGCTATGATCTTAGTTTTCTGAATGTTGAGTTTTAAGCCAACTTTTTCACTCTCCTCTTTCACTTTCATCAAGAGGCTCTTTAGTTCTTCACTTTCTGCCATAAGGGTGTTATCATCTACATATCTGAAGTTACTGGTATTTCTGTAACTGGTATTTACTGGTATTTCTCCTGGCAATCTTGAGGTATTTACTGGTATTTCTCCTGGCAATCTTGATTCCAGCTTGTGTTTCATCCAGCCTGGCATTTCACACGACATACTCTGCATAGAAGTTAAATAAGCAGGGTGACAATATACAGTCTTGTATTCCTAATTTGGAACCAGTCTGTTGTTCCAAGTTCAGTTCTAACTGTTGCTTCTTGGCCTGCATATAGATTTCTCAGGAGACAGGTAAGGTGGTCTGGTATTCCTGTCTCTTGAAGAATTTCCCACAGTTTGTTGTGATCCACACAGTGAAAGGCTTTAGAGTATTCAGTGAAGCAGAAATAGATGTTTTTCTGGAACTTTCTTGCTTTTTCTATGATCCAACAGATGTCAGCTCTTCGATCTCTAGTTCCTCTGCCTTTTCTAAACCTAACAAACATCTCGAAGTTCTCAGTTCACATACTGTTGAAGACTGCCTTGGAGAATTTTGAGCTTACTTTACCAGCATGTGAGACAAGTGCAATTGAGTTTGAGCATTCTTTGGCATTGCCTTTCTTTGGGATTGGAATGAAAACTGACCTTTTCCAGTCCTGTGTCCACTGCTGAGTTTTCCATATTGGCTGGCATCCTGGAACTCCATCACNTCGATGAAATTATAAATCAGAACTTGAGAACAGATGGGGAATATTTTCAAACATGTGGGAAAAGCTATATGTAAAGTCATGACAAATATTTCTGGGTGTTTGTTCATTAGGGACAAGGCTCAGTGTTACATTCTAAGATGAAAGCATCAGGTGCTTAACTTCTCAAATGAGGAGATCTGAGGAATCTCCACAAGACATAATGGTGATGTATATCATTTGTAGTTAATGAAACATCCATTCAATCATATCATATAGGAATGTTTGATCTGGAGCCAATTTTTGTTGGTTAAAAGTTATGCTATTAATAAAGCAAAAAAATATGGCATATGAGAAAAATAACCTTGGGAAAATTAATTTTGGTTCCTTTGGATACCAAATGACCTCCAAATGCTTTCATTTTATCCATATATAAATTATATAGGTGCATATGATAAATTCTTTTTCTAATATTAAAAGTAAAACATAGAAAATTAATAGGAAAAATTAAAGAATTTAAAGCCTGAGGAANTAATTTTGGTTCCTTTGGATACCAAATGACCTCCAAATGCTTTCATTTTATCCATATATAAATTATATAGGTGCATATGATAAATTCTTTTTCTAATATTAAAAGTAAAACATAGAAAATTAATAGGAAAAATTAAAGAATTTAAAGCCTGAGGAAAAACACTATGCTTATGGTGACAGTGTGACAAATCAGCAAGTGACAAGGGTGACTACCTTTTCTGTTGTCTTATTATCCCACCTTTTTCCATCCTGAATTTCTGACTCTTTCTTCCTATTTCAGTGTTTGATCTTGCATTTCAGTTCAGTTCAGTTGCTCAGTCGTGTCCAACTCTTTGCGACTGCATGGGCTGCAGGACACCAGGCTGCCTGGTTCATCACCAACTCCTGGAGCCTGCTCAAACTCATGGCCATTGAGTCAGTGATGCCATAAAACCTTCTCATCTTCTGTTGTCCCCTTCTCCTCCTGCCTTCAACCTTTCCCATCATCAAGGTCTTTCCCAATGAGTCAGTTTTTCCCATCAGGTGGCCAAAGTATTGGAGCTTCAGCTTCAGCATCAGTCCTTCCAATGAATATTCAGGACTGATTTCCTGTAGGATTTACTGGTTGGATCTCCTTGAAATCCAAGGGATGCTCAAGAGTCTTCTCCAATACCACAGTTCAAAAGCATTAATTTTTCGGCATTCATCTTTCTTTATGGTCCAACTCATATGGAGAAACCATAGCTTTGATTATATAGACCTCTCCTTTTTAATATGCTGTTTAGGTTTGTCATAGCTCTTCTTCCAAGGAGCAAGCATCTTTTAATTTCATAACTGCAGTCACCATCTGCAGTTATTTTAGAGCCCCAAAAAGAAAGTCTTTCACTGTTTCTATTATTTCCTCATCTATTTTCTATGAAGTGATGGGACCGGATGCCATGATCTTCGTTTCTTGAATGTTGAGTTTTAGGCCCACTTTTTCACTCTCCTCTTTTACTTCCATCAAGAGGTTCTTTTCCTCTTTGCTTTCTGTCATAAGGGTAGTATAATCTGCATATCTGAGGTTATTGATATTTCCCCTGGTGATCTTGATTCCAGCTTGCATTTGTAGTTGATCTTGTATTTGCCCTTTCTTAATTTCACTTCAGTAGGGCAGACCATTCTTTTACCTTGAGAATTCTGATTGATGCCACATCCAAGGGTAGTGTGAGGATATCCTACTAGTGCAGGCCTTGGGCACTGTTGCTTTAGCAATGGTTTGTGAGTGCTGTTTCCCTGACCCAGGGCTGTGACTATCCAGTGCACCCCTCAGGAGCTCAGCAGACTGTCCCTGCCATTTCTATCTCTTCAGTGAGGTGATCTGCTGCTACCCAGGTCCCCAGAACCCCAACACCAGTGACTTAATCCTGTGACTAATGCAAATGCACACAAATGTCAATAAAATGCAGAAGGTCTGTATAACTAGATGAACCTCACTATAACATAACAGGTAATTTCATATAAAAACTAGTCTTTTCATCAATATCATCTTGTATGACTCTCAATATCAGCCAGGCTACATATTTCCATGGTTGCAAACACATGTTGCCACTTGTCTGCCTTTGCCCACGAGCCTCTCCCCAACCCTTCTACCTTAACAGGATAGATTGTCCTTCTATCCAGTTCATATCCACCTTCTTGAAGCTTCTTTTCCCAGGTTCCTTTGCCCAATGTAAGATGACTGCAGAAAGTAACCTGTCCAGTTGAGCTCTGGGACTGCCATATCCACAAATCATCCTTGTTAAGAAAGAAGAATAGCAGTATACTTGCTACCTCAAAATCAACTATCTTGGAGAGATCTTGGTGACAGCTGCTCCTATCTCTTCCTCCTTAACTAGACTCACCTTAAGGATGAAGGAGTGCCTCTGGCACTTTGTCTGGCTTAGGGTTCTAAATAAGTTTTTCTCTGACTACTGAATTTTGGCACACTCCATTAGGAAAAAGCGACAGCTGAATAACCCTAGGCACACATCAATGGCCTATATAATTTTATAGCCTCAATTTGTTGAAGGTACCAATTGAGCTCTCCATTAGATCTGATGTGTAGATTCTAGCACTATTATATTATAAAGTGGCAAAACACTTAAGATAAATAACACTCGATACTTCCATAGCATTTATGCAATTATATTGTCACTATAACAAGTTTTTTTTTATATAAGGCTAGGGATGCTATGCCAAATAAGGTGAATGTGTGGAAACTCTTGTAGCTTCTGCAAAGTTACAGAGAGGTTGAGTTACAATTTTATTTTCAAACTAGTTTTCCAGTAAGTTTTAGTACAAATTTTAAGATGGAACAGATCTCAAGTCATAAAAATCCTTTAAGAGTTTACAGTTATATTCTGTGTGGATAAAATCATAATGGCCTGGAACAATGACTAAATGCTGAGTGGAATTTTAAGGCTGGATTTGACTTTATAAGCTTTTCCTTGAGCTAAGATATTTTCCCCACTGTGTTATGTTTGATAAAGATTGAAACTTATAAACAGGATTGTGCCATTTTTATAATGAAATTCATACTTAATTTGCCTTTGTAGCACTGGTATGGAATGAAGAATTAAACCAGTTCTAATTAGCTACAATGAAATTATCTCACCAGGTTAACAAATTTATAATTTAGAAATAAGTTTTAAAAGCAAATGATGTGTTTGTCTCTTCTGTAAATAAACCCGATTATGTCACCTCCCACCTATCTTCAGGATGAAATCCAAACTTTTTAACAGGACATTCAGTCCCCTTCCTGATTTGACTTGCTTATCATTTTAAATGCTCACTGAACTGTACAGAGCACTTATTTCTCCTGTATTTCAGTTAATGACTAGCAAATGCTGTTTCCTCTGCATAGAACATTCTTTCCCTTTCCCTCCATCCCTTCCCCCAGTTCATTAAAGGCTAATCCCCACAACTTCCTAAGACTGATGTCTGGTGGTACTTTCTCTGGGAAGTTTCTGAAATGGGACTCAAAATGTCACATTGGTATTATTGTCTTCTTGCTCAGACTGTGAGCTCTTTGTGGGCAGGCACCATAAGCTTTCATCCTTGTATTCTCAATACCTACTATGCTTTGCACACAGTAGTTACTCAACTCAGGCTTGTTGAATAATCTCACACTTTGAAATAATGCTTAGGGATCAAGCTATAGGATGTCTCTGTAGTCTTATGACACCTCCCAAACTATAAGAAACAAAGCAAATGTTAAAATATTTCTACCTCCCATTTTACTATTCCAAAATCCAACATCATTAAAAAGCAAATACAGACAATTAACATTTCACCTCCGGGAGACCCACTCTTGAAAAGCATAAGCATGATTGTTGTTTATGAAGTGTTCCAGAATGGACACTTAGATCAATAAATAGACAAGCCAGGTGTTTTGTCTTTGCAAAATTCTAGCTATGAGTATTNCGGGAGACCCACTCTTGAAAAGCATAAGCATGATTGTTGTTTATGAAGTGTTCCAGAATGGACACTTAGATCAATAAATAGACAAGCCAGGTGTTTTGTCTTTGCAAAATTCTAGCTATGAGTATTTTCAAAAAAACCAAACCCAAATCAAAACAACCACCTCCAACAAAATAGTATCAAGACTTAGTGATCTCTAAATCTAGTTAAAATTCCTCTGGATTACTCTATAGTCTAAACTGTATGTTCTTATGGTTTTAAGTTCTTGCTATATTAGCTTAGCAATCTAGCCTCACTCCCACTCTAAAATTGCTGTTCCCCATTTTGTATTTTTAAACGAAGATCATTTTTAACTGGAAAATGCATTTTCCATGCATATTCTCATGACATAGCATGAGAACTTGTTGCTCTCCTCTGTTTATAATCAGATTACTCCTTTAGTTTATGCTGATTTACAAAATGGAGAGTAAGGAGATTCACAGGGGAAACTGGTCCTATGGATAATTGCCTCTTGCCATAATTTTCTATAACTGCAAAACCCTTATTTAGTTAGGGTATGACTCTACTTCAGTTGTAGTCATTGCATACTGCAGTGTCAGAGACTTAAATACGTTAGAATAAGAGAAACTGTTAACAGTCTATGTTTAGACAGTTTATGGTTAGAGACTTGCTCCATATTCCTTCAGTCATACAGTATAACTAATGAACATTCTACAGTTTAATGGATGTGGGCACGAAGCACAAAGGCTGATTGTTCAGAAGATCATTTAAGGGCTTACTTAGCTCCTAATTGGCTATTTCATTGGGTACAGGAGCTGAATTATACCAGAATGTTATTAATTTCAAATTTGATGTTTACTTTTGTAAAACCTATGAATAAATGGATTGCTAAACAATATTATAAACAGTTTACCCTATTTGAAGTGGAACTTGTTTAGAATCATCATTTAACTCAGGAGAAGCACTTGCATGCAAAAATAATGAATGTATTTATTGGAAATAGTTTCTAACAAAGTATTAAATTATTATTATGATTCTGAAAGTAGTCCTTATGAAGCAAACTTTTTATACCAATTATTGGCATCATTACTGTAGGTACGAACTTGAAAGTTATGTAGAATTCTTTCTTGAAAAACTCAATTTTAAGCAAATCAGACTAACATATGCCCTCTGGTCTCAGTTCCCTACCCCAGTCCTATTGGAGTGATTTAACACATTTAACCATATATGTATGCTTATTTCTCCCCCTCACCTTACAACTATCTGAAGGTAGCATTTTTATTACATCACTCCTTGCTCAAACATTTTACTAATTTTGACAGTACTAAATCTAAATAGCTTAACAAGAATTCAAGGTTCTATATAAATTTTCTCCAATGACTTCCTTATCGTGCTTCTTGCTTCCCCTATAGTAGACCCTCTTTCCATCACCCTGAACAGTAATACAGTACTGTTACCATTACTCAGGTCCATCTGGCAGAGCCTGCCCTTTTTCTTCTCAGATTTATTCACATCTATAAAACATCTGCTCCCTACAAAAAACTCTTAACTGGCCCTTGGTTGCAGCAACCAATCCCTCCTTTGGACCCTTCCAGTTCTTTTTGTTAAATTAATCAATTAGTTAGTTAATTTTTAATTGGAGAATAATTGCTTTACAATGTGTTAGTTTCTGTTGTACAAAATCATGAATCGGCTATATATATATATATAGCCCTCCATCTTGCCCCTTCCTTCCACTTTCCCCATCCCACCCCTGTAGGTCATCACAGAGCATCAAGCTGAGCTCCCTGTGTAGTGTATATATGTCAATGTTACTCTCTAAATTTGTCCCACTCTCTTTACCCTGCTGTGTCCATAAGTCCATTCTCTACATCTGTGTCTCTATTATTGCCCTGCAGATAGGTTCATCAGTATCATTTCTTCTAGATCCATATATATGCATTAATATACAATATTTGTTTTCCTTTTCCTGACTTACTTCACTCTGTATGACAGACTCTAGATTCATCCCCCTCCAGTGCTTCTTGGTAACCATCATTTACCATTTACTACTTAGGGACTATGGCCCTTAACTAGGGTTTTGTTGACTTGAATTGTTGAGCTGAATTATTTGGTTAATTTTCTTTTTTATTGATGTATAATTGACATACAACATTATATTAGGTTCAGGGATATAACAATTTAATATTTGTATATATTGTGATCACCACAATAAATCTAGTTAACATCCTTTTTATTGTGATGACAACTTTTAAGATGTACTCTCTTAGCAACTTTCAAATATACAATACAGTGTTATTAACTATAGTTGCCATGCTGTATGTTATATCCCCATGACTTATTTATTTTATAACTGAAAGTTTGTACCTTTTGATTCCTTTCACTCATTTCACCCATCCTCCACCACCCACCTCTGGCAACCACCAATGTGTTCTATCTGTCTTTCATTTCATTTTTAAAATCTGACATGTATGAATGTGAGAGCTGGACCATAAAAAAGCCTGAGTGCCAAAGAATTGATGCTTTTGAACTATGGTGCTGAAGAAGACTCGAGAGTCCCTTGGACAGCAAGGAGATCCAACCAGTCAATCCTAAAGGAAATCAACCCTGAATATTCATTGGAAGGACTGATGCTGAAACTCCAATACTTTGACCATCTGGTGAAAAGAGCGGACTCATCGGAAAAAACTCAGATGCTGGGAAAAATTGAGGGCAGGAGGAAAAGGGGAGACAGAGAATGAGATGGTTGGATGGTATCACCTATTTCAATGGACATAGCAAAAGTGTGAAAATTATTCAGCCATGTCCGACTCTTTGCGACCCCATGGACTACAGAGTTTGAACAAATTCCAGGGAATTGTGAAGGACAGGGAAGCCTGGCATGTTGCAGTTCATGAGGTCACAATGAGTCAGATACAACTGAGTTACTGAAGAACAACAACAAACCTCTTCAGAGAGACTGAAAAGTCCTTGCAAGAAAGGTGGTGTGTCTAAACATCTATTATAGTTTGAACACTGCATTAGTTTGAACAATGCATTAACTGAATGCATTGATGCAAAAATTGATGGATAAGTGACTAAAAATTGAACAAATGAATGTATGAATGGTATGAATTTCAGAGTACACAAGGAAAAAATACATCCTAAATTTACACTAACAATTTGGAATCTACTGAGGAAAAGAAAGGGAGAGTTCTTAAAAGCCAAGACTCCTGATATTTAAATTATCCTGATATTTAAATTATCCTTTGATGTCTGCAGGGCAAAAAAGTAGTGAGTCCAGAAAGAATAGCCAGAAATGGGCTTTTTTAGTTCCATAATCTCTCTGTTGAGTCCTGTGTGTTTAGGAATTTAAGATCAGCATGAAGTTATGATGACTACCTGGCCACACAATGTCCCCTTTTCATGGAGGGATCATGACCTCATTCTCTGGAAAGTGGACTCTCCTCAAAAGCATTTAAGGACCGCTTCTCTCAAAGATTAAATGAAATGCAAAATGGGTCCAGGACAAAACCAATCTTATTAAGAGAGCATGTACAAGTTCTGGAGGGAAAAGTCATTGCTAAGTTATATATGTATTTTTTTTCCTGAACCTTTGAAAAGATCAACTCTGGTTTCAGTTTTTTATTTTTTTCAAAAGAAACCTACATGGCCACTTCTTCAAATTTGTTCCAGATGGATTTAGTCATAGAATGATTGATTATCCACTCAGTTGTGAGCTATGTGGTTAAGCTCAGAAGAGCCTGCAACAAACTGGTCTGGAGCTGTTTCACGGTTAAGTGGCAGAAAGGATAATCCTTACACTGTCATTTTAAAGTTAGTGATGAGGAAAGAGGAATTTAGTGAGGCTACTTATGTCAAGGGAATGTATTAGCAAATGGATGGCTGAATATGAAGAGATATTATGAGCATAATGCTTCCCCCACTGCCCTACTCCCGCCCTGTATTTCATGGTAAAGGGAACCAGATCTGACTGAGAGCCCCGTGAGAGCTGCCTCAGCTCTCACTGCCTGCTTCTTGAACCAGTCCAGCCTCCTAGGAATGCTCCAGGCCCAAGGCCAGAGGCTGGCTGCTACCTGGCTGCTGAGGCACCTATTATCCTACTACCCACTCAAACAGGTCCATAGAGCCTTTTATTATTGGTGTCAGAAACACCTGAGAAAACCTAGAAACTAACTCTGGGGAAGAGTGAACCAAGGAGAAAATGTACTGCTCTCCATACAGAGCTGTATTATGTACTTTAAAAAGCAATTTAAGAACATTTGGTTCATTTCCATTTTCTTTTAGAGGAAAAAAAACCAAAACCCTTTCCTTTGAATTTTGGTTACTCCTTTTAATAGCTGCATTAGCCTTTTCTTGGTTCTTTCACTCTGGTTAAGTTACAATCTGGCTACCAGGATATTCTTTTAGGGAGATTGGATGTGGCTGATGGGCTTTCCTACATGTCACCATCTGATTTCATAAGTTGTTCAATTCTTAGTATCTCCCATCATGGTGATTTTCTATTTTTGCTCATATACCCTTTCTCTTTTTCTTTTCCCTTAGAGTGCTACTCTACCTTATTATTGCCTTCTTGTTGAAAAACAAACCACTATTCTGTCTCCTATCAAGACACCTGCTCCTTAAATCCTAAGACAGTTCATGTTGGATTTTATTGCCGATGAATTTTTAAGTCTTACAAAACTTATTTATTGTAACCTTAGGTTATATTCATCACAGGTTTCCTAGTAGAAATTTGAGGCAAAAGAAAAGATGTAAACATATTTAAACACAAAAATGACAACTCTAGGAGCAGGCTTTTGAATAGGTTGTAGGAAGAAAAATGTGACCAAAACATAACAGCAATTTCTATTAGAGAGATGGAGAACATTTTCCATGATCCTCTAACACACACACAAATATCACAGATGTCTAGGACAAAAGTTCACGTTGAAGTAAGAACTGTGTTTATTAAATTTCTTTTATATAACAAGCATGTGGATACATGCTGATCTGCAAAAATAAAGGGAGTTTTTGTGTTTGCTCATAAAGTTCTTGTTTCATGGATATTGTTTATTTGTAGAGTGGAGTAAAGCAGGATTTTAACTAAAACACTGAAAATCAGAGAATATATTCATAATTATTTAGGAGTGGTTTTGGAGAGAATTGATAGCATTCTAGAAGTTCCATGTCCATGAAGAAGAGAAGGGTACATTCATTCAAAAGGAGCTGTTAGAAACTATGAGGCTCTTCTTTTGAACAGGACTTTGCCTGTTTGGACCGCACCCATCAGGATGCGTATCTGAATGAGTCATCCACTCTCCTGAACTGCTGGGGAGGTGGGTACATTTTGCTTTTTGACCCATATTTTGCCTTTTGAAACCATTTAAAATTCTAGATTTAACTCTAACGGTTTAGATGGAATCATTTCAGGGAGAATTTTAATTACAGATTATGGTAGGCTTCTGACATGGCTCTCAATGATCCTAGGCTCCTGGCATTCACACCCTTGACTGTGGGCTGATCTAGTGGCTTGTTTCTAATGAACAAAATGTGGTAAAAGTTCTGGACTGTCACTTCAGTGATTGAGTTACAAAAGGCTGTGACTTTAGTCTATTAGTGTTCTCTCTTTTGCTGACACCTCTTGCCTTTTCTCTTGCTTACTCTGATGAAGAAGGCTGCTGTGCTGTGAGATGCTCTATGGAGAGGTATATATGGCTAGGAGTTGATGGAGGAAGACCTCATGAGGAATGGAGGCAGGAAGTGAATCCTACCAACAAACTCTAGCTGAGTGAGCTAGGAAGGGGATTCATCCCAGTCAGGCCTTGAGACAACTGCATGTTATAAAAGACCCAGAGCCTAAAGACCCAGCTAAGCCATACTTTGAGTCCTGACCTAGAGAAACTGAGATAATGAATTTTTGTTGTTTCAAGCTGCTATGTTTAGGTCGATTTGTTACGTGGCAAGAGATAACTCATAGACTTCATTATGGTTTCTGTGTAACAGATAATAATAAAGTCAGGAAAGACCTTTGGTCATAAGCCTAATTTGAGTCCGAGGCTGAAAAAGTCTTGAAATGTGAAATGAACAAACCTGTAGACTTTTAACAGGTTGTTCTTTGCTGAAAGGTATTCATGTCCCACAGTGAAGACAGGAAATCTTAATTCAAAATCAAGAAGAAAAAAAAACAAAATCAAGAAAAAGAAAGAGAAAAAGAAAATAATGAAGAACCTGTAACATTTAATGTTGGCACCTTTATATTTTAAATGAGTTTAAGGTAATACATAAACACTTAAATACATAAAATACATAAACATATTTTAATACATAAAGTACATAAACATATATACTATACTATGTAGTATAATATAGTACACTATATAGTACTATTGTACTATATTATACTACATAGTATTTACTATATACTAATATTACTATAGTAATATACTAATACTGCCTCTTGAGATATCTCTGCAGGTCAAGAAGCAACAGTTAGAATCAGACATTGAACAACTGACAGGTTTCAACTTGGGAAAGGAGTACATCAAGGCTGTATATTGTCACCCTGCTTATTTAACTTATACGCAGAATATATCATGCGAAATGTTGGACTGGATGAAACACAAGCTGAAATCAACACTGCCAGGAGAAACAGCAATAACCTCAGATATGCAGATGACACCACCCTTATGGCAGAAAGCGAAGAGGAACTAAAGAGACTTTTTTTTTTCTGATTTAATCCACTTTATTTTTTTAAATTTAATTTTATTTTTTACTTTATTCTACTTTACAATACTGTATTGGTTTTGCCATACATCGACATGAATCCACCACAGGTGTATACAAGCTCCCAATCCTGAATCCCCCTCCCACCTCCCACCCCACATTGTCTCTCTGGATCATCCCCGTGCCCCAGCCCCAAGCATCCTGCATCCTGCATCTAACATAGACTGGCGCTTCATTTCTTATATGATAGTATACATGCTTCAATGCCATTCTCCCAAATCATCCCACCCTCTCCCTCTCCCTCAGAGTCCAAAAGTCCATTCTATACATCTGTGTCTCTTTTGCTGTCTCGCATACAGGGTTATCANCCACAGGCAACTCCTCCAGTTTTGTTTATTTTTTTAATAACAAGAGAGTTAAGAGAATGAGAAGACAGCTCACAGACTGATATAAAATATTTGCAAAAGACATCTGATAGAAGACAGTTATCCAAAAACTACAAAGAACTCCTAAAACTCAACAATAAGAAAGTAAAAAACCTAATTTAACAACTCCAGTATTCTTGCTTGGAGAATTCCATGGACAGAGGAGCCCGTCGGACTATAGTCCATGGGGTTACACAGAGTCGGACACGACTAAGCAACTTTCACTTTCATTTTCAAAGACCTTAATAGACACTTCACCAAAGAAGGTATGCTTATTTAGTCACTAAGTCATGTCTGACACTTTTGTGACCCCATAGACTGTGTAGCCCACCAGGCTTCTCTGTACCATAGGATTTCCCAGACAAGAATCCTGGAGAGGGTTGCCATTTCCTCTTCCAGGGGATCTTCTCAACCTATGTCTCCTTCATTGGTAGGCGGGTTCTTTACCGCTGAGCCACCAGAAGCCATACAGAAGGTATACAGATAGCAGATAAGTATATGGAATGATGGCCCACATCACAGTCATCAGAGTAATGCAAGTTAAAACAGCAAGATACCATATCACGTCTATTAGAATGACCAAATCCAGAACACTGAAGACATCATATACTGCTGAGGATGTGGAGCAACAGAAACTCTTATACACGCTGCTGGGAATGCAAAATGGTACAGCCCCTTTAGGAGACAGTTTGGCAGTCTCTTACAAAACCAAACTTACTCTTTCCATACAATCTAGCAATCACACACCTTGATACCCAAAGGAGCTGAAAACTAACTATCCATACAAAAACCTGCACATGGACATTTATAGCAGCTTTATTCACAACTGTCAAAACTTGGAAGCAACCAAGATGCCCTTTGGTAGGCAAATGGATAAATACAACTGTGGTTCAGTTCAGTTCAGTCGCTCAGTCATGTCAAACTCTTTGCGACCCCATGAATCGCGACACGCCAGGCCTCCCTGTTCATTACCATCTCTCGGAGCTCACTCAGACTCACGTCCATCGAGTCTGTGATGCCATCCAGCCAAAGTGGTACATACAAATAATGGAATATTATTCAACCCTAGAAAGGCATGTGCTATCAATCCATCCAGAAACAGGGAGGAAACTTGCATGCATATTACTGAGCAAAAGAAGCCAGTTTGAAACGGCTACATACTATATGAGTCCAACTGTGTGAAATTCTGGAAAAGGCAGAACCTTATGAAGACAGTAAAAGAAAAAAAAATCAGTGATTTCCAGAAATTGGGGAAGAGGGAAGGGATGAATAGGTGGAACATGAGGAATTTTTAAGGCAGTGAAAATACTCTGTAAGACACTATAATGACGGCTATGTATCATTATACATTTATCCAGGTCATTCAATGTATCACACCAAGACTGCACCCTAAGGTATTAATCAAAATAAACTATGGACTTTGGGTGAATAAGATGTGTCAATGTAGGTTCATCAGTTCTAACAATGTACACTCTGGAAGAGGATATGGATAATAGGAGGAAACTATACATATGTGGGGGCAGGGACATAAGCAAAATATCTAAATACCTTCCTCTCAATTTGTCTGTGAATCTAAAATTGCTCTAAAAAAATGTCTTATGAAAAAACACCAGGAAGGGGAAAGAAAGAACTAGCTTAGCACCTGAAAGAAAAGGTCTTTTCACCAGCCTAGGTAGGGAAGCTTGACCTTCAAAACCTACTATTAATAATCTTGAGTGAAAGAAATACACAATGTCACCTGAGAAAATCGAGTCCTGAATTTGGGTGAGTCACCATGAGCAAGCAATCAACTTAGTAATGACAGCAACCTCAACAGGGACTTCCTTGGTGGTCCACTGGGTAAGACTCTGCACTCCCAATGAAGGGGGGCCTGGGTTTGATTCCTGGTAGAAGAACGAGATCTCACATGCCACAGCTAAAGATCCCACATGCCACCAGGAAGATGGAAGACCCTGTGTGCCACAAAGAAAATTCCTCAAGTCTCAACTAAGACCCAGAGCGTTCCAAATAAATAATAAATAAACCCCACGGACAGAAGAGCCTGGTGGGCTACAGGCCATGGGGTCACAAAGAGTTGGACACAACTGAGCAACTAAGCACAATTATTTCTTAGAATGTGTAGAACAGTCTTTTGGACTCTGTGGGAGAGGGAGAGGGTGGAATGATTTGGGAGAATGGCATTGAAACATGTNCTTTGGAACTCTGCATTCAGATGGGTATATCTTTCCTTTTATCCTTTGCCTTTTGCTTCTCTTTTTTTCACAGCTATTTGTAAGCTAAATAAATAAATATATTTATTATTATATATTATTTATCATGTATGCAAGTGTGCTCAGCCATGTCCAACTCTTTTGCAATCCCATGGACTTTAGCACACCAGGCTCCTCTGTCCACGGAATTCTGCAGGCAAGAATACTGGAGTGGGTTGCCAGTTATTCCTCCAGGGGATATTCCCCACCCAGGGATTGAACCCAAGTCTCCTGCAGTGTCAGGCAGATTCTTTACCATCTGGGCCACCTGGGAAGCCCCATACCATATGTAAGTATAATAAAGAAACAAGATTACTATCAAACATTATTGTTCTTATTAGGAGATGTCTGACCTGTGAAAAGAAAGCTGTCATTGTCCCCAAACTCATTATGCTCTCAGGGGCGCCACCTACTTAACCCCCAAACTGATGCTTCATGTAGAAGCCTTGGTAGGCAAACTCCTGTTTGTCTTTGACATCTGCTTACCTGAACCTTCACCCCCTCAAAGCTGGGAGAGAAACACTTTTGTACTGCATTTCCTTCAGTCTGGTTCTCCCTCTGCAATTCTGGACAAGTATTTACTAAGCAAATCCTCAACCGAATCCAAATTTTAAAGCAGAGAAGCTGTGGTTAATTTCATATGCAAACAGAGAGCCCGGGGCTCCGTATTAGTATACTAATTTATGAAGAGTGAAATAAACTCCAGACGTGGCCAGCTGGTTCAGGTAAGGGAATAACAGCAAAGCAAGCAACACCCAAGGAGGACAGCTCAAATTGTATAAAATAAAATTCAGCAATACTTAAAAGCAATTTTTTCAGCTCATCTGAAGCTTCTAAACAGGCCCAAATTCAGTAATAACTAAAGCACACAGTGTCATGAATGAAATGAAAAGGTGACCCGAAGATTTCACCATTTATTCAGAACTGAGAACCTGAAAATTACCCTCTAACTGATAGGCTTCAAGTTATTACTTCATTCACTTAAGCATTTTACATAAGGTAATTCTCTGATGATAAATCACACTGAAATTGATTTCAGTTTAAAAATGAAAAAAACTTCCACATTAACACGTGAAAGCTTAAAGATCTGTGGATCTGAATTATTGGGGTGCTCATGCTAAGAATGGATGACAAATTGAAAAATAAGCATGTACTCACTTTCGGAAAATAAATCTGGTCCTCAGAATCACCCATTATGCAAGGAAAAATAAACTGCCTCTCATTTCATTAGGAAAGCTCATTTGCATCAACATTTATACTTACATATGTAATAATGCATGGTCCCAGCCTGAATACAAGGTGGTAATTCAATCAAAAAGCTCCGTTGATATGCTATCGTAAACAGCAAAAATGGAAACAGAGCCTTGGGAATAAATCACCCTCTTACTATTCAGCTGGGACCACACTGGGCTATTTTACACTACATGCATTGGTGCAGTATTTCACAAATATAAAAAAACACAAAACAAAACTGTCTTTTCCTTTTATTCACTGACATGTGGCTGTTTGAACTGGCAGTCTATGGAACTCCAGCAGGTGCAGGAATGGGTCCCAGTGGTGGAGTCAGACGGCAAGCAATGAAAACAATAAAGCAATTAAAATTTTTAAATTGAAATAATTCTAATCAAAATTTAAAACACACTTGAAAATTTAATCCAAAGCATAAGGTTTGCACACATTATCTCTGTTTGGAGGGAAGAAAACCTACTGAAAATTAGCATCATTTTCAAAGCAGCAATATTTTCAGTTGCTAATTAGACATCTTCTCTTGGCTGATTTGATCATTCAGAAAATGTATAAGTGGCATTTTCCAAGCTTTACAGGGTTAGTTCTTAGACAGAGTTGAATAATCTTTGTGATGTACTTGCTGTTCCCTCTGCCTGTCTTCCTGCCTTTTCTCTCCATGTGGCTAACTTCTGGCCACTGAACTTGCAAGATTTCCCTGATTTCTCTATCACTAATCCTGTTTGTGCTATCACTTATCCTGTTTTATTTTAAAATTTATTATAGACATTTTCAAGAGTATATAGAAGTATGGAGAACAATCGATTGAACCTGCTGTTCTCAGCTTTAATGCCCACTGACACCTAGCCACTGTTTCATCTTTCTCTGGCCCTGTCCACCCCTTCCTCATACCCAGGTACTTCAAAGCACATGGAAGACATCATGTCCTTTCATTTGAAAATATTTTGATATGTTTCCTTACGTAAGACTATGGTAAATAAATCTCACTTTTAGGATGACTCAATGTTAGATAGTTCTTTCTTTTACTGATCTGAAATCCATATTTGCCCCTTGGTGGAGCCAAGCAAAAGCGTCGAGTTTAGAAAGTTCTGGGTTTGGTGCCCTTATCATCTAGACCATTTCCTAGCCATGCTGTCTTGGGAAGTTACTTCTGCTGTCTGAGTTCTCCTTTACCAATCTCTAAAATGGGTACCCTGGTCTGGCTTAGCATGCACAAACTCATCTTGAATGCAGAGGTTACAGACCCTTTCTGAGCCAGGCTCATGCTAACTTCACACAGCAGACACTCTTCAAGAAACCTTGTAAATATTCCCTCACTTAATCCTAATAAAACCTGTAATGGTTGGGACTATTATTATCCTCATTCTGTGGATGGAGAAATAAGGCAGAGTTAGTTTAGGTAATTCATTCAAGTTCACACAGCTATGGGCTTCCCAGGTGGTACTAGTGCTAAGAACCTGCCTGCCAATGCAGGAGACATAAGAGACGCAGGTTCGATCCCTGGGTTGGGAAGATCCTCTGGAGGAGGGTATGGTAACCCACTCCAGTATTCTTGTCTGGAGAATCCCGACAAGAATGAACAGAGAAGCCTGGCTGGCTACAGTCCATGAGGTCACAAAGAGTTGGACATGACTGAAGTGACTTAGCATGCACGCACACACACAGCTGTAGAACTAGGGTTCAAACATGAGTCAATCATACTCTGAACTACTCTGCTATGCTACCTTTCAGTAGAAACTTTATGATGCAGTAGGCTACCATTCACCAGAAATTTAAGCCAAAGCTGGCCATTTTACTAAATGAGACAGGACCTGTGAAAACACAAAGTATGGTGCTTACTATATATGAGATGTGCCATCCATGGCAACCAACTTTCCAGGGTATTGCAGCATGGAAGCTGGGCACAAGTGAAGTCTCCCAAAGCCCATTGAAACTGATGTTGCTATCAGCCCCCTGAAAAGGGGCAAGTGTAGCTTTGCACACGCAAGGTCTAGCCTTGCCAGGAGAAAGCAAACAGCTTGGATAAGCACCAGAGCACAGAAATAGTTAACAACTTACATCATGTAGAACCTGCCATGTGGCAGGTCCTGGTCTGGGCATGTTGCATATATGAACTCGTTCAATCCTCCAGCAACCTGACTCAGACTATTATTGTTTGTGGTTAACAGATGAGGAGACAGAGGCTTAAGGAGATTAAGCAACTTGACTTAATTGGAGGAACTTGGATGAGACTCAATTTTTTATCCAAGGAGGCTGAAGGTACAGACTTCAATCCTAGTCCTAAAGCCACCATCGCTTCTAAAATGGAAATGAAGTGGGGCTTCCCTGGTGGCTCAGATGATAAAGCGTCTGCCTACAATGCGGGAGACCTGGGTTTGATCCCTGGGTCAGGAATTTCCCCTGCAGAAGGCGATGGCACCCCACTCCAGTACTCTTACCTGGAAAATCCCATGGACGGAAGAGCCTGGTAGGCTATCGTCCATGGGGCTGCAAAGAGTCGGACACGACTGAGCGACTTCACTTCACTTCCCTTCTTCAGAGAGTTATAGGACCAACAGAGTGAGAAGACAGAGGAACTCAGAGACATTCAAGAAACCCGTGTTCTCCTGTCAGTGATGCAGGAAGGAGCCACCATGGACCAGTCCCTGAGCCAAAGATTCCGGGAGGCGGGGTGGCTAGAGCAGCAAAGAGGCCCCCCTTGCTTATTTTCAAGGAGCTCAAATCCAGGCAGGGAGGAAGGAGACATAGCAAAATCTCTCAGAGTGAAGAAGGCTGTTGGTGCCATTACAGAGCTGTTCGTTTCGTTATTAAGTCGTGTCTGACTCTTTTGCGAACCCATGGGCTTCTCTGCCCATGTGATTTCCCAGGCAAGAATACTGGAGCAGATTGCCATTTCCTCCTCCAGGGGATCTTCCTAACCCAGAGCCTGAACCTGCATCTCCTCCACTGGCAGGCAGGTTCTTTACCACTGAGGGGCTTTTCTAGGGCACCATCTCCTGGCATTTCAGAGATCTATGACACCCCTCATCCACTTTCCTTCTTCTGACTCTATAGGCAGCAAAGAACAAAGTCAGTTTCACAATTGGAGTTGTGAGTGGCCCCAGTAATTGACAGAGATCCCAATACTCTGAAGAATAAGGAACACTCAATTTATTAACTATATCTCCTCAAAACACACACACACATGCCTGCATACACACATGTAAAAAGATACTCCTGTATGCACACATATGCAAGCTTCCATCTCAGAAAAAGGAATTAGTAGCCCCCATCTTTTCAAGGATTCTTGATGGAATGCTGATAGTCAGGCAGGATGAGCAGAGGCTATGAGTCTGGATACTCCCATCATCCCCTTGTCTGAGCATCCACTGTGTGCCATGCCCTGGGATTAGCTGAAGCTAAAGGTTTAAACTGGAGGTGAGCTTAGGGAGAAGTGAGTGGATGTGTCTACAAGCTGCAAGGTCAAGGGAGGCAGAAGTCTTCACCCTTCAGGTCCCCAGGGCCCAGAAGTGTCTATTGCATGCAGCCAGCCAACAGCAAGTGTCTCTTGAAGAAATGTATGAAGGGGTATGTGACCTTGGCCAAGGTCAGCTTCTTTCTTGGTGGTGTAAGTTTCCTTCAACCACTGAGAGGGCTGCCTTGAAGAAGGATTTGGCATTCAGTGTACATGAGAGGCCTCCAGGAATGCAAGGCAGGATCCATTTCCTAGGGAAACTGCCCACTTTCTGAATCTATCCATATTCACCAGAGCTTCTGCAGAAATAAAGGAATAAACTTCATGGACCGGTTTTTCATTCTTATTTGTAATTTCTGTCTCGCTTCCAATAAGCAAAGTAAAGCTTCCTCTTTCTCTGACACCAGCCTCGTCATTCCCCAGAGCATCCCTGAGTTTGCCCAGGGCTCCCCTCTCACTGCAGCTCAGCCCACGGGCGGGCGCCACGGTTTTCCTTCATCCTTTCACCTTTTTGGCAGATGCAATAAAAACCTTTCACTGCTTGACAACGAAAAGGCAGCACTGCCTCAACTGCTGGGTAATTCAGGAAGCCTCTTTCTGGTTTTAATTGGTTTCCTAATTGGACTGTTTATGGGTTGTGCAACAGCCTGGGATAAAAAGGCCGGGCGAGCAATTATGTGCCTGGCATTCCTATCTGGCAGGAGTTAATACTTTAATAAGAAGAAGGAGAAATCCCAAAGTTCAGTGGAATGCCATGGTTTCATTCTCAAGAAATACCTCGATGCAAAACAATCCCCCCAAGTCAGAAATGAAGTCAAGCAGTGCTTATCCAGTAGCAAGCTGGCACTTCGTGAGTCTCTGGGTTCCTCTTTGATTTAGTGGGATGTGCAGAATGGGGGCTCTCTGGGGCCTGTCAGGATTAAAACTGTGCACTCCCTCACTGGATGGAGATAAGAGGGTGAGCAGGGCCCTCGATGGGCCCAACTGATTCTCTGGAACAATGGTTTGTCTTCCCTGGTGGGATGGATGACTTCATTCTGGTAGATGAGGTCACCTGAGTCAAGGTAATAAAGTGTCTGATATTCACATGAAAGCCAGGGTTCAAAGCAACCTCAGAAGGAAAGTCTCGCAATGCTCCCAGACCCTCCATCCCATCAAGAAATTGACTCTGTGCTAAGACCCTTCTTCCCATGAGATGCTTTATTCCAGAATGAAACTCACTGCCCATGCAAGCAAACTCTGAAGCCAAATTGGATGATTCTAATTTATAAAACTTTGGGAGTGGGTGGGTTGTGCAGAAAAAAATTGTTGTAACGACTGGGGCATTTGGCTGCACTGACTGTCATTTTTCTAAAGGAAATCGTATTCTAATTGTTGCCACATCATGGCAAATGGGCCCTTGGTTGTTTTAAGCAAGCTCACTGGTCTCTTTCAGCTCTGAAAGTCCCTGGTATCAATTTTCTGGTAGAGAAACAACAGACCAGGAACTCGGCTTTCATCTAATCCTGTAGATTACAAGTAACTATTTCATGATGCTACTGTACTGAGATGGCATTATCTAATGCAGCAACACTAACGGAAGGTTTGGATTTGGGAAAGGATCGAAAAAAAAAAAACCTTTTCTTTTTGATACAGGAATAAGAAAAGATGACCTCTGCCTATGATTGCAAATTAGAAATCTGCCCAGAAGGCGAAGTCCATTTATGATTTGAGTTTTGAACTGAACTAATTTGGCCCAATTTTATCTGCTTTATACACACTGGTTCAGCTTGGCACTTGGTGGTGGATTGGGGTAATTAGTTAACTTCCCAAAGCATTGCTTTCCTTAGATGTAAAATAACACCAAGTTCAACACTAAGTAAGATAATCTTGTATTTTGAAGAAATGGAGATGCCATCAATTGCAAGATGCAATATTATTATTTTTAATATTTACTTTATCTATTTGGCTGCACTGGGTCTCAGTTGCGGTATGCAGGATCTTTTAGTGGTGATTTGTTTAGTTGTGGCATGTGAGCTCTTAGTTGCAGCATTTGGGATCTAGTTCCCTGACTAGGGATCAAACTCAGACCCCCTACATGGGGAGTATGTAGTCTTAACTACTAGACCACCCAAGATTATTTTGTGTCTCTCCAAGAAAGGAAAAACACGGTGATGGAAGCATATCCCAAAGCTTTCTTAACATTTGAAATTTTTGTTGAAAAAACTTTTTGAAGACTTATTTTAACATACATTTTCACCAAATATTACTCTTGGCATTCATACAAAACAGAAGTGGGATATATTGGTTAATGCAGTGACAACTAGGTCATGACCATTGCTTGACTGCAAGCAGTTGTAAGAGGCCATCAAAGAGAAGATGGATCCTGATTCTGGAGATTTCAAATAGAAAAGTTGTGTGTTAGAACTGAGGGCAAACAGGAGCTTGGCACATAGTAAATATTCAATAAAACAGAGATTATATTATCAATGATTATTCTGGAGACGAACTGTAATATAATGCAAGTTGTCTCTTTCCCTACATTTTTTTCAAAAAGTAGGCTGAAACAAGTTTGATGTCTGAGTTTCCCTAGACAACAGACTTCCCTGGTGGCTCACATGGTAAAGTGTTTGCCCACAATGTGGGAGACCTGGGTTCAATTCCTGGGTCGGGAAGATCTCCTGGAGAAGGAAATGGCAACCCACTCCAATATTCTTGCCTGGAAAATCCCATGGATGGAGGAATCCGGTAGGCTATAGTCCCTGGGGTCGCAAACAGTCGAACACGACTGAGAGACTTCACTCACTTTGCCATCGTCCCACACTGCTCCCTCCGCCTTCCTTGTCTGACCTGTCTTTCTTCCCATGGTTCCACTCGGGGGCCTCATTGGCCCACTTAGGTCACGTGTCTTTTTCTGAAGCAGGGAAAAGGGATGCTTTGATTGGCCAGACCTGGGGCATGTGCCCAGTGTGTTGCCAGGGGTTACAGTTAGTCCTACCTCAGTTATATNTGGAGGAATCCGGTAGGCTATAGTCCCTGGGGTCGCAAACAGTCGAACACGACTGAGAGACTTCACTCACTTTGCCATCGTCCCACACTGCTCCCTCCGCCTTCCTTGTCTGACCTGTCTTTCTTCCCATGGTTCCACTCGGGGGCCTCATTGGCCCACTTAGGTCACGTGTCTTTTTCTGAAGCAGGGAAAAGGGATGCTTTGATTGGCCAGACCTGGGGCATGTGCCCAGTGTGTTGCCAGGGGTTACAGTTAGTCCTACCTCAGTTATATAGCCAGGGAGTGGAAAGGAATGGCTTCCCAAAGGAAGAACAAGGTAGTTTGTTACCAGAAAAAAGAGGCATGTCTGTGGGACAATTAAAACCACTTTACAAGACTCAAATCAGGACCCAGATATCCACAGGTATTTAAGCAGCCACCTTGAGCCCAGACCCATCTAAGGATTGAGGAAGCCCCTGACAGCCTCAAGTCTCTGTGAGGAGCTAATAAATGAACTTATAAGCCTCTTGGCTTATAAGGGGTAAGTACTCAACACAGCTTCTGTTACGAAGAAGCAGGAAGCTCCCTACCAAAGACGGAAGTCCCTGACTGCAATTTAAGCACTGCATTTCCTTCTGAACACGCCTACAAGGATGACAAAGCGAGTGCTGAGTTTTCACAAAAGGACATCCACTAAGCTCAGCATGATTACCACCCACCATGCTGGTAACTCCTTTTTCACGGTGCAGGCTGCTGAAACATGTAGTCAAATATAACTGGAGTAGTTTTATCAATTCTCAGAGGGTGGCAGCCATCAGTTAAAGAAATCTGAATGACACAAAAGTGTCAGCTACTCATTCGTTGACTAATTCTAGTTTCATCACTTGGAACAACCCTTTAAGAATCATGGTATCTTTAAGATTTTCTAGCTTGAAAGTATCATCTAATTTGCAGAGACTAGTTTCCAATATTTTCAAATCTGCTGCCATATATCCTAAAATGTGGGTGTAACTTAGTAAGTGTGATGAGCAAAAAACAGGTCTACTGTCAAATAAGTTTGGGAAACACTGTGATTGTCACAAGACTTCTTAGAGCCTGTACTGATAATTATATTACTCAATAGTTATTCAGTTCTTAACCCATCTAAGTGCCTTTCATGAACCAAATTCATTCTCTCAAGAACAATATCACCAGGGGGTAAAGAATAATAATATCATTCCTATTTTATAGTCAAAGGAAATATGGTATATGGGAGTGTGGCCAAAATTCAAATCCAAGTTGACCTCAAGGTGCAGAGTTTTTTTTTTTAGCTCTACACCACACTCAGCACCATTTGAGTATTGATATGCATTACGAGCTTTCAAGGGAAAATGAGAAAAAGTAGATTTGTCTCAAACTTATTTGACACAAAACCCTCCTTTTATAGGATCTAATGAAGTGTAGCTTGCATACGTCCTATGTGGGAAAATGCTGAGCTGAAACAATTGCCCATTTTTCTAAGCCCCTCTGAGCCAACATTTATGGACTATATGTGCCCACCACATTCTAGGAGCTGTGTTTGTGGCTGGGGAAGGGCAGGATTACTGTCTTAGGGGAAGGGGAACCTACCATCCAGAAGACAAGACGGCAGACACTTTGGTGCTTTGACAGACCTGAGAATAAGAAAGAATGGGCAAGCAGAGGGACAGGGGGATTCAACAATCCCTGGAGGNAAGGGCAGGATTACTGTCTTAGGGGAAGGGGAACCTACCATCCAGAAGACAAGACGGCAGACACTTTGGTGCTGTGACAGACCTGAGAATAAGAAAGAATGGGCAAGCAGAGGAACAGGGGGATTCAACAATCCCTGGAGGCACCCTGGAATACTTAAAAGAGGAGACGGGCTTGAAGTGTGGGCATTAAAGGATGACTAGTTCCCTGGTAGCTCAGCTGCTAAAGAATCTGCCTGCACTGCAGGAAACTCCTGTTCGATTCCTGGGTCGGGAGGATCCCCTGGAGAAGGGATAGGCTACCCACTCCAGTGTTCTTGGGCTTCCCTGGTGGCTCAGCTGGTAAAGAATCCTCTTGCAATGTGGGAGACCTGGGTTCGATCCCTGGGTTGGGAAGATCCTCTGAAAGAGGGCAACCCACTCCAGTATTCTTGCCTGGAGACTCCCCATGGACAGAGGAGCCTGGTGGGCTACAGTCCATGGAGTGTCAAGAGTCGGACACAACTGAGCGACTAAGCACAGCACAGCACAGGGCCCGTCAAACACAGTAAAGGGGACAGAGACGTTGCAAGCTGGGGCACAGCACAGTGACCTTTACTTCCCCCCAGGGATGTTCCAGAAAATACTAAATGACATTCGGAGAGCCAGAGGAGGCCTCAGACTCGCTTGTCCTCTTCTCTCCCCAAGCCCTTATAACCAAGAAAATGACGCGGCGGGAGATGCTGTGAGTATCCATCCAGGTAGGAAGGTGGTTTGCCAAACCCTTGCTTCTGAAAGATGCTAATTGAATTTGGCAGGGTCTCAGGTACCACCCAGACTGGATCTCACCACCATCAAGGGTAAGATTGCTTCCCACAGTGACCCTATGTGGTGGACTTAAAATAGTTCTGCTCATTCATGGACACTCTTCATGTCAGACGGTGGAATCTGATTTCCTCCACCTGAATGTGGGTCAGACTACTTCTCTTAACTTTTTATTTTATGTTGGAGTATAGCTGACTACCATGTTGTGATCATTTCAGGTGGACAGTGAAGGGACTCAGACATACATATACATGTATCCATTCTCTCCCAGATTCCGCTCCCATCCAGGCTGCCACATAGCATTGAACGGAGTTCCCTGTGCTGTACAGCAGGACCTTGTTGATTATCCATTTAAAATATAACAGCGTATACATGTTGATCCTATTCTCCTTAACTATCCCTTCCCCCTTTTCTTTCCCACTGGCAATCTTAAGTTTGTTCTCTGAATCTGTGAGTCTCTATTCCATAAATAACTTCATTCGTCTCATTTCTTTTTTAGATTCTGCATGTAAGGGAAATCACATAGTATTTCTCCTCTGTAGTGACTTGATTTTAATGAATAGGAAGGGACAGAGAGATTCTCCATGAAGCTTTTCATAAAAAGCATAAGCTTCCACCAAGTTCTCTCTCTCCCCCTGTCCTTTTGTTTCTCTGTCTTTTGGTCTCTTTCTCCCTCCCTTTCTTCTTTCCCTCCCTCTGTATTTGCTTCTGTTTCCTTGTCTGTGTGTGTCTGTCTGTCTGTCGGTCTCTGTCTGCCCCTCTCTTCCTATCTTCTCCCACTCTGTACACTCGCTTTTGGACCCCACTACCATATGTAAAGGGTTTCCCAGTGGTAAAGAATCTGCCTGCCAATGCAGGAGCCCCAGGAGATGTAGGTTTGATCCCCGGGTTGGGAAGATCCCCTGGAGGAGGGCACGGCAACCTGCTCCAGCATTCTTGCCTAGAGAATCCCATGGACAGAGGAGCCTGGCAGGCTACATAGAGTCTCAAAGAGTTGGACATGACTTAGCAACTAAGCAAGCATGCATACAATGTTGTGAGGAAGCCCAGGGTACCTGTGAGGCCATGTGTTCCCCACAACACACAGCCCTAGCTCAGGTCTCAGTCAATGCAGTCATATGTGGAGTCACATTATTTTGTGCATTTAAGCTACTCAAACTTAGCTCTACAGTCTTATAGGTGGTGGACAGAGAGCAGGTAATACAGTATGCTAAATAACTCCCCTATCTTTTTTAAAAAAGCGTATTTGTGTGTTTCTCTTATTCTCTATGCTTCATGGGAAAAGAAACTACAGTACAATGCAAAGAAAAAACAGCACAGTTCTTTGGGGGCTTGGGGGCCCAAGAGGGCTCAGGTGGCGAAAGTTAGAAGGTTTCAACTTACACAGAGATTTAGAACCTTTCTAGCAGGTGCCATGCAAACTCCACCCATGTTCCAAACACAGTAGTGATTTAAAGTATTTTAAAAGAAGTTAGAGACCTTCCTGTCTTTACCAGGCCCATATCTGAACATCTGGGCTTCCCAGTTGGCTCAGTGGTAAAGAATCTTCCTGCTAATGCAGGAGCCCAAGGAGATGTGGGTTCGATCCCTGGCTTGGGAAAATCCCCTGGAGGAGGAAATGGCAAATCCCATGGCAGAGGAGCCTGGGAGGCTACAGTCCACGGGGTTGCAAAGTCAGACAAGAAGAGCATGCAAGCACACACATCTGCATATTAAATCTGTTCTGCTGAATCTTCTCAACTGTCATGAATCCATGGGGGATTCATGGCAAGGCAGCTCCAGTCTAGGATGGAGAAACCCTGACTGTGTGATCTGACAGTTTCAATACCTGCTCCTCACAGTGCCAGGTGCTGGGTGAAGTCAGCACAAAGAATGGGAAAGCCGTTCAAGACCTTGCAACCCAGCTGTCTTTCCACTGCAGGCGAGGGAAATGGTCCCAAAGGGGCTGCTACCTCATGGGGACCCAGGAAAGCTGTCAATTTTCAAATAGGCTGAAAGAATCTTCCCTGATCTTTCTCCTTGGAGGTGGGTAAATTGGGTGTTCCTCTTTTTAAGTGCTCTAACAGCCAGGGTTGAAATTAGGTGGCTTTTTTTTTTTTTTTTAACTCTCAGTTAAGCAGAAAGCTGAATTAACCAGAAAGGTCGTAGCCTAAAGCATTCTGGGCAAGGGAGGTTTTTGTCATCGTTGCAGAAGTCCTCCTTGCTTATCAAGTTCTGTAAAGTTACAGTCGTGAGCCAGGAGATGCGACCCGTGACAGGAGACACAACTTGTGAATAAGTCAGCACTGAAATCGTTCATTATTGCGGCATTAAGTGTTACAGAGAGTATGAGGATTCTTCTCTGTTTTTAAAATGTATTCATTTATTTATTTGATCTTAGTTACTGCATGCAGGTTCTTCATGGCTTGTGGGCTCGGGAGTTGTGGCAACTGGGCTTCAGAGCATGCAGGCTCAGTAGCTGTGACATGCAGGTTTAGTTGCTCCACAGCATGTGGAAGCTTAGTTCCCCTACCAGGGATTGAACCCGTGTCCTTTGCATTGCAAGGGGGATTCTTAACCACTGGACCATCAGTGAAGTCCCAAGTACAGGGATCCTAATTAGGGTGGCTAATGGGGGTCGAACACACTTGGGGAGTCAGGATTCCTGCTCCTTCTCATGGTGGTGTCAGCCTTGTCTGAGCTGGTGCAAAAAGTCTCTCTCTGAGTTCCTTATGAGACTGCCTGGGGAAGGAAGGTTGCAGTCAGCCAGCTCCCTTTCTTTATAACCAGCATCCATATCATTCCCCACAGGGTGCCTTCAGCAGGAGTATGAATCCTCTATCCCACCCCCACCAGGGTCCAGACAAATAAAATCCTAAGAATGGCCAATATATTCTGCGCCAAGTCACAATAGCCTGCAAGAGGAAATGCATAAACTCATAACTTCGAACCTAAGCTATTTAGCATCCCATTAAAAATATTCAAAATATAAATCAAAATTCATGGGAATAAGTAATATTCAATTTAGAATTTATGGCATTTTAAACTAGGATGATTTCCTCCAATGTGCAATAAATTTGGTTTTCTGGAATTGCACTTGGCATCTTATCATGACACTTGCTTTATCTCCACAGCCCCCCAACGCGGAGTCACTTTATAGCATCTAAATTCACAAATCAACTGTCGTCTTCACTTCACTGATTCATTGCTGATGGGCCTTTCACAAGGTAAAGGAAAAAAAAATCCCTTCCAAGCTGACAAGAGTAATATATGGGGAGGTGAGCACTGCCCATCCATCTGCTGGCCGGCTGACCTGCCTGTAGTGATACATGGCAGAATAAACTCATAAACCAGCTGCATCTTTTGACCTCTCAGAATAAATGGAAACAGAAGAGCATTTATGGTGATCATTGTTTTTAAGGATTATGGTCTAGAACAGAGGATGATACAAACCCAAGAAGCATCTTGAAGACAGGAAGCTTGGCCAACAAGAGTCAAACATCTCAAAATTTTGGAGAAGCTTTTTCTTTATCGGTTTTTAAAGATGAAGCTAAAGATTTCTTTTTCCTTTTATTTGTGACTGCAGTGGGTCTTCGTTGCCACGCAGGCTTTTCTCTGGTTGCAGCAAGCAGGGGCTACTCTCTAGCTGCAGTGTCTTTTGCTGCAAAGCATGATCCCGAGGGCACACGGGCTTTGGTAGCCGTGGTGCATGGTTCAGTGGTTGCAGCTTCCAGACTTCAGAGCACAGGCTCAGTAGCTGTGGCACACAAACTTAGCTGTTTTGAGGCATGTGGGGATCTTCCTGCCTCAGGGATCAAGCCCATGACTCCTACACTGGTGGGCAGATTCTTTACCACTGAGCCGCCAGGGAAGCCCTTTTTATCAGTTCTCAAGGAGCCTGCTGTCCTGCTGTTTAGTCAGGTGAGAGAGTGATGGTGGGGAACATATAGCAGGGTACGGGCATCTTGAGTCTGCAGAGAAAACATTACATAAACATTAGGAAGAAGGAAATTGACATAATTGAAAGATTTGGTCAGATAGGCTGCAGATATTTTTAGAGTCACCTGTGTACAGCTTTTCTGAATGCCAAATCTTAGCTTCATATGAGCTAAGGAAAACCCCTAGTTTGCAGTGTAAGAAATTTGTATGATTGGCAAATACACAGCTATTTTCTCAAAAGTGTAAAATTGTTTTTTAAATAACAAAAAGTTGAAGCTTTAAAAACGTGTCCTCAGTTAATTTAAGCCTGGACCATGCTTTATAAACTGTTTTTAAAAAACGAACCATTTGTAGAATGCAAATGCATTTTTCAGTTCTTAATGGACAATATTCAGAACCAAACTCTTAATTATGTTTGAGAGAAAAGAAGCAAATTCAGGGCATCCTAGTCATGATAGAAGCACATGAATTTCAATTTTCTGAACTCAACTCTGGGACAGAAATAACATATGGATTCAAAACAACTAGTGAGATTTTGACCCATCAGTGTCTAGAAATGGATTTCTGCTTATTAGAAGTATGCAACAGGAGGGACGCATTTAGGCAAGTGTTAATTCTGACCTCATATTTAGAATCTGTACTCAGATGTTCTATTGGGAAGTTGAATATGTTTTAAGGGACTTTTTAATAGTAAAAATAATGCGACATTGTTGTACAAAGATTGGAAGAGGAAAGATTATCTCCAATGAAATCACCCTACTGCAACTATTACTATCTTGTGTATTCACCTTTACTTCAACATATATTCACAAGAATAGCATATATATAATTTTGTATTTTAATAAGTTTTTAAAACATTTACTTCAATTTTGTAATTATAATTTTAATGGCCACATAATTATCTATCAGATATATGCACTATGATTTAGTTGACCATCATTTGGTTTATAATTGTTGGGTATTTCAGCAGCTTCTACATTTTCAAATTATAAATAATTCTCTGACTAATAACTTCATATTTGTTAATAATACACTTGTGGACAATTAAACTTCAAAGGACTAAATAGCAAATTAAATACAGCTGAGGAGAGAATTATTGAGTCAGAAGAGAGATCTGAGGAAGTTTCTCAGAATGGAGTATAAAGTTAGAAAAAGATGGATCATATGGAAGAGAGATGAGGAGACATAGAAGATGAATCAGAAGATGCAAATACATCTAACTGGGGTTCCAGAGATGAGTACAGGAAGGGTAGGAAAAAGCATCATGTGTCAAGTGTACATGAAGGCTGACGCTTCCTAGAATTAAAGTCATGAGACTCCAAATAAAGAAACAAATACTGGGGAGCATTAATTACAGAAACCCATACTCCTCCACATGGAATGAAAGTGCAGATTACCAAAAACAAATGAAAAATCCTAAAAGCAAATGGAGGGGAATGGACTACAATTAGAATGATGATAGGTTTCTGAGTAGCAATCAGGGTTAGTAAATAATAGAACAGTATCTTCAAGCCACTGAAAGAGTAAATTACTTAAAAGGGGGGGATCAAATAAAAGTTTTCAGACAAAGACTGAGAATTACTATTCAAAGATCCTTGCTACTAAGGAAGGGATAGTTGTTCAGTCTCTCAGTCGTGTCCGACTCTTTGCGACCCCATGGACTGCAGCACACCAGGCTTCTCTGTCCTTCACTACCTCCCAGAGCTTGCTCAAAGTCATGTCCAATGAGTCTGTGATGCCATCTAGCCATCTCATCCTCTGTCACCCACATCTCCTCTTGCCCTCAGTCTTTCCCAGCATCAGGGTCTTCTCCAGTGAGTCAGCTCTTTGAATCAGGTGGCCAAAGTATTGGAGCTTCAGCTTCAGCATCAGTCCTTCCAAGAAGGTCTATACATGGTGTAAACCTTAAGAAACATTACATTTTCAAGTCATAACAAGGCAAAATGACCTCTATTATCATTTTTATTCAGGGTTTCTCTAGATGTCCTAGAAAATGTAATAAATAAGAAAAATACACAAACACATTTGAAAAGCAGAAATAAGATTACATTATTTATACGGCAATTTTTAATATAATTGTCTATATAGAAAACCAAAAGAATGGATAAACTGTAAGAAAGTGCAATAAGGTTTCACAGTACAAACTCATTATATCAAAAGCAGCTGAGTACCTCTACGCCAGTGACAAATTTTTAAAAATGTAATTTAGGAAATTCTCGTTACAAACTATCTGGGATTAAATATATCCCCAAACGTTCAAGACCTTTACAAGGAAAATGATAAAAACTTTACAGAAGATTAGAAAATAGTGTCTATTTGTGGGAGGAAGACCAGTGTAACAATTACCGTTAAATAAATCAATACACTCAATTAAACTCTGATAAAAATTCCAAGTCTTCCTCAGAAAGTATTAAGTTGACACTAAAATCCACACAGTATAACAAGGGAAGAAAAATCATCATGCAAGCACTCAGTAACTCTTAGGTATTTTCATCTTCATCACCATCATCATCTTCTTCATGTACCCAATCGAAACAAAGCAAGAACTTCAAGTCTCCCTAGTGATACTTCTGTACTGAGGTCCTTCTGAAAAAAAATGCAACTTGTAAAATACCTCTGCTGTCTCATCAGGTATTGGAAAGATGTGTTCCATGACATTGCTGTTGCCAGCACACTTTTTTACTCACTAAAGATGTCTCATCTGACCGTATAATGCCAAGGGACAGAAACAACACCATCAAGAGCAGAGAGTCTCCTTAGCATGAAGCAACATGCATAAGGTGACATGACCACGCTATTTTCTGGAGAATTCAGAAGATTTCCCACCATCTGCGGTTTGCAACATCTGGTACTTCACATAGCTTTCTGGAGATGACTTTCTAAGGGTGAAGCCTGAAGGATTCCACTCTCAAGTGTTTGCATTTTAAGTCGCTTCAGTCATGTCTGACTCTTTACAAACTGTGGACTATAGGCTGCCAGGCTCCTCTGTCCCTAGGATTCTCCAGGCAAGAACACTGGAGTAGGTTGCCATTTCCTCCTCCAGGGGATCTTCCTGGCCCAGGGGTTGAACCTGGGTCTCTTACATCTTCTGCATTGGCAGGTGGGTTCTTTAGCATTAGTGTCACCTGGGAAGCCTCTCAGTATTTAGGCCTATAACTTGATCTACATTCATTCACTTAATAAAATATGTACTGAGCATTTCCTTTGTGCCAGGTGGTGTTCTAAATGCTGGAGAAACAGCAGTAAACAACTTGGTTAAGATGCCTTGCCCTTAGACTTCCCTGGCGATGCAGCAGTTAAGACTCCATGCAGAGGGCTTGGGTTCAATCCCTGATTGGTGAACTAAGATTCCACATTCCTTGAAGTGTGGCCAAAAAGTAAAAAAAAAAAAAAGAAAGAAAAAAAGAAAGGAAAGATATGCCTCGCCCTCAAAGAGTTTATATTCTAGTTAGGAGAAGCAGATGCAAACAAGATAATTAAGTAAAAATATACAGTATGTTGTTGTTTAGTGGCTAAGTTATGTCTGACTCTTTCATGACCCCATGGACTGTAGCCCACTAGGCTCCTCTCTTCAAGAGATTTCCTAGGCAAGAATACTGGGCTGGGTTGCCACTTCCTTCTCCAGGGGATCTTCCTGACCCAAGGATCAAACCCAAATCTCCTGCATTTCAGGCAGATTCTTTACCACTGAGCTACCTGGCAAACCTATATAATATATTAGATGGTGGTAAATGCTGAAAAGAAAAATCAGGATAGGGAACAGGCAGTATATGTATTTGGTAGTGGAAGAGGAGGGCATCTGGGAAAGAGGGATTGGAGGGGGAGCAGCTCCCTGAGAAGGTGACATTTGAGTAAAGATCTGAAGGAGGAGAGGGAATGAGGAATAGTGTTCAGAGAAGAGGAAATAGCAAATACAAGGTGTTTGAGGAAAGAGTGTGCCCAGCTCATTTAGGAGGCATCAGGAAGACCTTGTGACAGAATAAAGTAAGTACAAGAGCAGAATCACAGGAGAGGCTGGAGGAGTGATGAGAAGGAACAAAAATGGTGTTGGGTCTTAAACACCCTCGTGAGGAATTGGCTTATTTATTTATTGGCCATCAGATCTTAGTTGCGGCTCACGGGCCTCTCTCTAGATGTGGTGTGTGGGCTCCAGAGCTTGCGGGCTCAGTTGTTGCATTAGTTGCCCCATGCCATATGGCATCTTAGTTCCCTGACCAGGCAATTGAACCTGAGTCCCCTGCAATGGATGGTGGACCACCAGACCACCAGGGAAGTCCCACAGAATTATTTGGCTTTTACTTTGAGAGATACGAGGAGCTACAGGAGCGTTTGTGCAGAGGAATGACAAAATTCTGACTTAGGCCATAAAGGATCCCTATGGCTGCTGCATTGTTTGCAGACCATCAGGGGCTTTGGTGGAAGCTGGAAACTCGGGTAAGAGGTTACTGAAGTCCATTCACTGAGAGATGGAGGTACCTGCCAGAGAAGAAGCAGAGGACAACAGCTTCAAGTTTCCATGGCAGCATTTTCCCCAAAGCCCAGAGATTAGAGGAATTCAAGCCTCTTAAATGACCTCCAGGGCCCTGGGAACACCCCGATGAGAAATCACATTATTCCAGAGTGAGATTTATCACAGCACGTGTCAATAGTATTTGTAAGAGGCAGTCACATCTAGGGATGTGGAATAGATTCTGTTTTGCCTGACTCAGCTGAAGACACAGACCTCTAGAAAACTTCTCCCTGATGGAAAGGACCAGAAGTCCAGCAGAACCTTGGGAAAGAAGAGTTTTCTGTTATGATTGACATCTCCTCCAAATATTCACAGATGTCACCAATACTCTGGAAAAATTATAGCCTAGGGACTTTGACTTCCTCCACTCGATAACAGATATACGAATGTTGCTAGATATAGGCAAAAAGAAACACAAGGATAAATCCCTGTTGATTCATGACTATTTACTTGACCTTCTACTATATGCCAGGCATTGCATTAAGACTTCAACATAAATTATCTTATTTAATTCGCTAAAACAACTCAGCATGGGAAGTATAAACCAGCCCAGTTTTACAGATGGAAAATCAGGACCCAGAGAAGAGACTTGTTTAATAACTGCTGGAGTTAATATTTAAACTTGACCTGGCCTCAAAGCCACATTCTCCTTTCACCACTCCACACTGTCTTGAATTGGTTGACAGAGACTGGGATTCCTGACAGTGGGTTCTGGCTGATTTCAATGGAAGCCTCTGAGCCATTGTCTTGACTCCTCTTTACTCCTAAGCAAATGGTGGGGAACAAGGGTCAGTCTATTTTTTTCCGAAAGAATCTGATAGAAAACACTTCAGGCTTTATGGCCATATGGTCTCTGTTGCAACTTCTCAGCTCTGCTTTTGTAAGCATGAATGCAGCCATAGATAAAACCCAAATAGGGGAGGGGTAGATATGTTCCAAGAAAAGTTTCTTAATAAAAATAGCCTGGACTTGGCCTCTGGGCCATAGTTTGTGGAACTGTGATGTGGAGGACAAAAGAATGGCTTCAGGTTCTAGGTTGACTGGGTTCAATCCTGGTTCTACCATCAACCTTCAGGAAGTTATCTAATTTCACTATGTAAAACTAGGATAGAAACACTGTGAGAATCAAAAAACTGACTATGCATGTTATTTAGAAACTTCTGAAATGAAAAGTATTATTGTGTGCCCTCACCTTCAAGATTTTTAAAATTAAAACCAAGATTGAGTTTAGCACAGTGAACTTAAGCCTATGGATTTGAAGATCTCAAAGCAAAGAGCACAATGCTTTGGATCAGATCATACTGAGCTTCTAAAAACACTCTTTATGTACTTCAGTTCAGTACAGTTCAGTCACACAATCGTGTCTGACTCTTTGCGACTCCATGAACCGCAGCACACCAGACCTCCCTGTCCATCACCAACTCCCGGAGTCCACTCAAACTCATGTCCATTGAATTGGTGATGCCATCCAGTCATCTCATCCTCTGTTGTCCCCTTCTCCTCCTGCCTTCAATCTTTCCCAGCATCAGGGTCTTTTCCAATGAGTCAACTCTTCACATGAGGTGGCCAAAGTACTGGAGTTTCAGCTTTAGCATCAGTCCTTCCAAAGAACACCCAGGACTGATCTCCTTTAGAATGGACTGGTTGGATCTCCTTGCAGTCCAAGGGACTCTCAAGAGTCTTCTCCAACACCACAGTTCAAAAGCATCAATTCTTTGCGCTCAGCTTTCTTCACAGTCCACCTCTCACATCCATACATGGCCACTGGAAAAACCATAGCCTTGACTAGATAGACCTTTGTTGACAAAGTAATGTCNAGTCTTCTCCAACACCACAGTTCAAAAGCATCAATTCTTCAGTGCTCAGCTTTCTTCATAGTCCAATTCACACATCCATACATGACCACTGGAAAAACCATAGCCTTGACTAGATGGACCTTTGTTGGCAAAGTAATGTCTCTGCTTTTGAATATGCTATCTAGGTTGAATAGACATGAGCTATTCCCTCTGTGCCCTGTCCAGATACCTGACCTACATAATCAATAAGCATGATAAAGGGTTGTTTTAAAGTTTCTGTGGGGTTTTATTTTTTTAACTTTATTTTTTGGCAGTGATGTGATGTGTGGCTTGAAGGATTTTAGTTCCCTGACCAGAGGTTGGTTGAACCCGGGCCCTGGTAATGAAAACATGGAGTCCTAACCACTGGACCATCAGGGAATTTCCTCTGGTTGTTTTTAAGATAAACAGTGTAAAACAAAGATATTGACCAAATTCAATACTGTAATCAGTTGATCACTCAACAGATAAGTATTGTAAAGCCTTCTTGGTTCCAAGTACTCTGCTAGACTTGTGAGTTTGCAAAAACAAACAAACAAAAACAAAAAATATATTACTTGTCCTTGAAGAGTCTAGAAATCTAATAAAGGAATCCAAATGTGTGCTTGCATGCTATGTTGCTTCAGTCATGTCTGACTTTTTGCAACCCCATGGACCATAGCCCGCCAGGTTCCTCTCTCCATGGGATTCTCCAAGCAAGAATACTAGAGTGCGTTGCTATTTCCTCCTCCAGGGGATCTTCCTGACCCAAGAATTGAACCCATGTCTCCTGTGTCTCCTGCATGAGACAGACGGGTTCTTTTCCATTAGTGCCAACTGGGTAGCCCAAAGGAGTCCAAATATATAAGAGCAAAAAGGTGGCTAACAATATACGCTGTTGCTGCTGCTGCTAAGTCGCTTCAGTCGTGTCCGACTCTGTGCAACCCCATAGACAGCAGTCCACCAGGCTCCACCGTCCCTGGGATTCTCCAGGCAAGAACACTGGAGTGGGTTGCCATTTCCTATATGGTAAGTGCCAAATGAAGTAATACACATATATGTAAAGGAGTTGGGTAGAGCAGAGAGACTGGGCTTTGGTATGTAGCACTCCAGCACCCCAGCATACATCAAAGGCTCGTTTGAGCAGAGAAGAAGGCAACTTAGGAATTGAAGGATGAGTGTCAGGTATTTGGAGGAAAATGAAGGTTTTAAGCCAATTGAAAAACAAAGTGTTGAGTCTGGAATACTCGGATGTGGATCACAACAATAACAGCATCAGTCTCCTGTGTGTATAATAGTATATAATTTACAAGCTTGTTCACAGACCTTATCACATTTAATCTTCACAAGGACCCATGAAGTAGGTTATCTTATCTCTCTTCTTTGGATAAAGAAATTTTGGCTCAGGGATCTAAAAACCATTTTGATTTTATTAGATCTTTCTGGTAAGGGTAATGGCGAATGAAAACAACAATAAAGGGAACTAATGTTTAATGAGTCCCTAGCAAATGCCGGGCATTTTCCTTGGTATTTTCATAATTTACTTGACAACCTGAAATCTAATTTTATAACAACCTTGGAAGTAATTGTTATTATCCTAATTAGATGAGGAAATTGAAGCATAGGGACATCAAGTAACTTTCTTAAGGTCATACAAGTAGTTAGTTAGGACGTTTGGATAGACATTTTTAAAATGTGATGGCAAGTTCAGCAAACCTCCTACATTCCTGTGGCATAGAGTCTCCCTGCTCCCCTCCACATCGTTGCAAACAAACCTCCCTTTCACACTTCCACAGAAACATCTAGATGTTGCATGTCTAAAGCACTCAAGGCATTAATATGGGAATGACCAATGGGTTTAGCACCTTCCAAAAAAAAAAAAAAAGAGCTAGTTGTTAACCTCAAAGAATTTATAGTTGGTTGAATGTGAAAGGGAAATCTGTCTCTTTCTCTCTCTAATAAGCTGGGGAACTGATGATATACCCAGTAGTTCAGCAGTGAACTTGGAATATGACCTTGAACTAGCCACTTAAGTCCTCTGGGTCTGTTTCCTCACCTGTAAAATGAAGGGCTTGCTGGATGATCTTTAAGGTTCTTTCCAGAAGGAATGTTTTATGATTCCATAAACCTAGGACTAAGATGTAAAATGGGGAATTCACTTTAAAGAATGTTACATTACTCAGCCTCTTGCCTTTCTTCACCTTTGCAGAGTGAGTCTGTTTGACTCACTGAGAGCAAAGAATCATTGCTGGGAAGACTCGGTCTTGGTGAAATGATATCGGATACACAGCAGATCCTCTGTCTAACTATGGTGCTTTCAGAATCACCACCAGTATTTGGTAGCTCACCATAAACCTATGATTTCAAAAGTATTTGGGTAAAACTACTCTATATACCTTGCTATTCTAGATTTTACTCTGCTAAGTACAAGTCTGTTTTTCAGTTGATGCTTTGGAGATGTTTCTGTTAGGTGAAATTGCTCTAAGAATAATTTCCAACAATGTGTTCTCATCAAATGGCAGAATATTCTAATTGCATAAAACTAGTCACTTAAAAAAAAATCTGTTGCTGTTTGGACATGGTAAAACAAGAGAAATTACGATGCTAACTGCTCTTTTCAACTTTCTCTCTCTGTTAATTTCCAGTGATAATTGCCATTTCCTAGGGAATCATAGAATAGGGGGATGTTAGGTAGGTTGCCCTCCCTGTCTGTATTAAACCATTTGTAACAACAAATGAATATGCAGGAGCTGGTAGGCAGATAAATGTATGACCTTAATTTTATTGCTTGGAGTGAGTTTTATGTGTTTCAAAACTGCTCTTTAATTGCTATGTCCTTATCTGTTTCTGAAAGCCTAGGCAGTTATAAGTTGTTACATGAAATCTAATGATAGGTAAACCTCCTATCTCCAGAATTTGACTTATCACATATATTCTCTTGCATTAATATTTAGAAAATGTCGAACAATTCAACACAAATACATTTCTTGGCAATTTTCAATTGCTTATGAACTGATGTGTTCGTATAGAGCTTCAAATATGCCACAATCAAGCAAATGATTGATAAATGCTTTATAGAGCTTATGAAGCTTAGTTTCATTCTTGCCTTCTACTTTGTATCTCAGTTCTTAAGGAAGATGAAAGAATGTTGAGTTTCCTTTACAGGTCTCATTTCACATAGATAACACTCAAGTGATGGTTTTTTGCCCCCACAGAAAGAAAATTTAGTTTTAACTATAATTATTTTGGAATGGTCCTCTGAATAACATGGATATTAATTGTTGCTCCCCAAAAGGGTGCTTGCCTGGAAAATCCCATGGACAGAAGGAGCCCAACAGGCTACAGTCTCAGTTCAGTTCAGTTACTCAGCCGACTCTTTGTGACCCCATGGACTGCAGCATGCTAGGCCTCCCTGTCCATCACCAACTCCTGGAGTTCACTCAAACTCATGTCCATTGAGTTGGTGATGCCATCCAACCATCTCATCCTCTGTCATCCCTTTCTCCTCCCACCTTCAATCTTTCCTACCATCAGGGTCTTTTCAGATGAGTCAGTTCGTTGCATCAGGTGGCCAAAGCATTGGAGTTTCAGCTTCAGCATCAATCCTTCCGATGAATATTCAGGACTGATTTCTTTTAGGATGGAATGTTTGGATCTCCTTGCAATCCAAGAGACTCTCAAGAGTCTTCAATCACAGTTCAAAAGCATCAGTTCTTTGGCACTCAGCTTTCTTTATAGTCCAACTCAAAATCCCATGGACAGAAGGAGCCTGGCGGGCTACACTCTATAGGGTCACAAAGAGTCAGACATGACTGAAGTGACAGTATGGCAAAAAAGGATGAAGGATTGACCCAAGCTTATGTATCCCACTTTATTTCCAAATACTTTCCATTTTGATTCTCATAGCCTGCTGTGGTTATCTCAAACCCATTTGCCTACAATAACCACATGCTCATTGGGAAAACATCTAAATCTATTAAGATCATGATCAACAAGACTGCTATTATTTGATGATGCCCAAATAATGGGCATGACCCTTCTTAGTACTTAAATAAAATCATTTCTAAGGATGCAAAAAAAATATGTTGAAATGACCAAAGCCAGTAACTGTGTTCATCTTAAATAGGGTTCAGCTCCAGAAATATCTGTAAACCAGATATTTAATAGTTATCTTTAATAGTTGGTGTTCAGGTCACCTGAGATTTTATTTTACCAGATGTTCTTTGCTTTTGAACACACAGATCATTTTTAACCGTTTCATTGGCTATCATCATTGATAAATTTAACTTTTTTTTTTTTTTTAATGTGAATGTTTTTTAGAGTGCTTTGCTGGTGGCTCAGATGGTAAAGAATCTGCCCTCAATGCAGGAGACCTGGGTTTGATCCCTGGCTCGGGATGNCAGATCATTTTTAACCGTTTCATTGGCTATCATCATTGATAAATTTAACTTTTTTTTTTTTTTTTAATGTGAATGATTTTTAGAGGGCTTTGCTGGTAGCTCAGATGGTAAAGAATCTGCCCTCAATGCAGGAGACCTGGGTTTGATCCCTAGCTCGGGATGATACCCTGGAGAAGGAAATGGCAACCCATTCCAGTATTCTTGCCTGGGAAATCCCATGGACAGAGGAGCCTGGTGAGTTACAGTCCATGGGGTCGCAGAAGAGTCAGACACTACTGAGTGACTAAACAATAACAACAGCGGCAATGGCAGAATCCTGGGCCTCTCTATGGAATTTTCTATCAACAGTGAGATAATGCAGAGAGGTGGGCACCCTGAGTCCTCCAATCTTGACCAGTGATTCTCAAAAATGACTAGTTGAGGAGAATCACTTGGACATTTTGTTCAAAGGACAGATACCTACACTTCATCTTCAATACTATGAGGTTAGAACCAGCAGTAGGTTTGGCAGTTGATTCTGATGCCCTGGGCCACAATTCACTGTTTAGAAACTGCTATCCTAGGTATCGATCAGAGTGAAATGACTTTAAAAATCTCTGTCAAATTTGGATCCTGTAGCTTCCATAGCTCAGTTCTATTGGTTCTGTGGTGGAATTGGGATGGTGTAGTTAAAGTTTTCTCTGGAGGAGAGGTTCCATGCTTTATACAATAGCTCTGGAGACAGAATGCCCCAAATACTATCCACTCTGTTTGGTAATGTGGCTGACCAAACCTGCGGTTTCTGAGAAATCAGTGTGGTAAAATCTGATGATAGTATTAGAAATATATTGCTGTAGTACTTTCCCCCCAAACTTGGGAAACTTAATGATGCTCATGGTCAGTGCCTTTGCCGACTACTCTATTGGTCAGTGTTGGCTATATTTTTATATCTATTTTCAGAGATATAAACACAGGAATATTGTATTAAGTAAAGCACTCATGGCATTTACATTTGCACTAAGAAAAATACATAGAATACAAAACTTCAGTTACTCAGAGGTCTCTCATAGCAAACTCAGCTAACCAGAGAGCAAGTGACAAAGTGTTAGTTGCTCAGTTTTGTCTGACTCTTTGTGACCCCATGAACTGTACTCATTAGGCTCCTCTGTCCATGGAATTCTCCAGGTAAGAATACTGGAGTGGGTTGAGAGAGTAAAGAAGGAAAAAAAATAAGCAAAAAATAACTAAAATGGGTATTATAAAAACCATTGATCAAAAGTAGATTTTCTCCCCTCCCCCCAAAGGACAGTCCATTTACTCAGAGTCTATTTACTGTAAACTTAAGCATAATTTAATTGCTTTGGGGAATCATGATTTATATACAATAAACATAAAAACATCAAAATCAAAGTTGCATAATACTTCTTCATTTTAGTATCTATGTTATGCTGTTAAAGTGCTACACTCAGTATGCCAGCTGATTTGGAAAACTCAGCAGTGGCCACAAGATTGGAAAAAGTCACTTTTCACTCCAATCCCAAAGGAAAGCAATCCAAAAGAATGTTCAAACTGTCACACAATTGTGCTCATTTCACATGATAATAAGATATGTTCAAAATCCTTTAAGTTAGGCTTCAACAGTACATGAATTGAGAGCTTCTAGATGTTCAAGCTGGATTTAGAAAAGGCAGAGAAACCAGAGATCAAATCGCCAGCATATGTTGGGTCACAGAAAAAGCAATTCCAGAGAACATCTACTTCTACCTCATTGATTACACTAAAGCCTTTGACAGTGTGGATCACAAAAAACTGTGGAAAATTCTTAAAGAGATGGGAATACCAGACCATCTGACCTGCCTCCTGAGAAACCTGTATGCAGGATAAGAAGCAACAGTTAGAACTGGTCATGGAAGAACAGATTGGTTCAAAATTGGGAAAGGAGTATGACAAGGCTTATTTAACTTATATGCAGAGTACATCATACAAAATGCCAGGCTGGATGAAGCTCAAGCTGGAATCAAGTTTGCTAGGAGAAATGTCCATCATCTCAGATATGCAGATGAAACCACCATAATGGCAGAAAGCAAAGAGGAATTAAAATGCCTCTTGATGAAAGTGAAAGAGGAGAGTGATAAAGTTGGTTTAAAACTTAACATTCAAAAAACTAAAATCATGATATTGGCTCCCATTACTTCATGGCAAATAGATGGGAAAAATATCAAACAATGACAGACTTTATTTTCTTGGGTTTCAAAATCACCCTGAATGGTGACTGCAGCCATGTACCTAAAAGATGCTTGCTCCTTGGAAGAAAAGCTGACAAAACTAGACAGGTTATTAAAAAGCAGAGACATCATTTTGCTGACAAAGGTCTGTCTGGCCAAAGCAATGGCTTTTCCAGTAGTCATGGGTATGAGTGTTGGACCATAAAGAAGGCTGAGTACTGAAGAATTGATGCTTTCGAACTGTGGTGTTGGAGAAGACTCTTGAGTCTCTTGGACTGCAAGGAGATCAAACCAGTCAATCTTAAAGGAAATCAATCCTGAATATTCGTTGGAAGGACTGATGCTAAAGCTGAAACTCCAATACTTTGGCCACCTGATGTGAAGAACGACTCATTGGAAAAGACCCTGATGCTGGGAAAGATTGAAGGGAGGAGGAGAAGGGGATGACGAAGGTTGAGGTGGTTGGATAGCATCACTGACTCGATGGACATGAGTTTGAGCAAACTGGGAGATAGTGAAGGACAAGGAAGCCTGGCATGCTGCAGTCCATGG
>SJYV01019083.1:565761-592547 GCA_006410875.1 Neotragus pygmaeus
CCTTCTCCTCCTGCCCCCAGTCTTTTCCAGCATCAGGGTCTTTTCCAATGAGTCAGTTCTTCGCATCAGGTGGCCAACGAATTGGAGCCTCAGCTTCAGTATCAGTCTTTCCAATGAATGTTCAGGACTGATTTCCTTTAGAATGGACTGGTTGGATCTCCTTGCAGTCCAAGGACTCTCAGAAGTCTTCTCCAACACCACAGTTCAAAAGCATAAATTCTTTGGCATTCAGGTTTCTTTCGGGTCCAATTCTCATATCCATACATGACTACTGAAAAAACCATAGCTTTGACTAGACAGACCTTTGTCATCTATTTGTCAATTACTTTAGCTATCTCCAGTGAAATTATTGTCTTTTTGTGACTGGCTTAGTTCATGTAAGTGCTTTGCTGGTAGCTCAGATGGTAAAGAATCTGCCCTCAATGCAGGAGACCTGGGTTTGATCCCTAGCTCGGGATGATACCCTGGAGAAGGAAATGGCAACCCATTCCAGTATTCTTGCCTGGGAAATCCCATGGACAGAGGAGCCTGGTGAGTTACAGTCCATGGGGTCGCAGAAGAGTCAGACACTACTGAGTGACTAAACAATAACAACAGCGGCAATGGCAGAATCCTGGGCCTCTCTATGGAATTTTCTATCAACAGTGAGATAATGCAGAGAGGTGGGCACCCTGAGTCCTCCAATCTTGACCAGTGATTCTCAAAAATGACTAGTTGAGGAGAATCACTTGGACATTTTGTTCAAAGGACAGATACCTACACTTCATCTTCAATACTATGAGGTTAGAACCAGCAGTAGGTTTGGCAGTTGATTCTGATGCCCTGGGCCACAATTCACTGTTTAGAAACTGCTATCCTAGGTATCGATCAGAGTGAAATGACTTTAAAAATCTCTGTCAAATTTGGATCCTGTAGCTTCCATAGCTCAGTTCTGTTGGTTCTGTGGTGGAATTGGGATGGTGTAGTTAAAGTTTTCTCTGGAGGAGAGGTTCCATGCTTTATACAATAGCTCTGGAGACAGAATGCCCCAAATACTATCCACTCTGTTTGGTAATGTGGCTGACCAAACCTGCGGTTTCTGAGAAATCAGTGTGGTAAAATCTGATGATAGTATTAGAAATATATTGCTGTAGTACTTTCCCCCCAAACTTGGGAAACTTAATGATGCTCATGGTCAGTGCCTTTGCCGACTACTCTATTGGTCAGTGTTGGCTATATTTTTATATCTATTTTCAGAGATATAAACACAGGAATATTGTATTAAGTAAAGCACTCATGGCATTTACATTTGCACTAAGAAAAATACATAGAATACAAAACTTCAGTTACTCAGAGGTCTCTCATAGCAAACTCAGCTAACCAGAGAGCAAGTGACAAAGTGTTAGTTGCTCAGTTTTGTCTGACTCTTTGTGACCCCATGAACTGTACTCATTAGGCTCCTCTGTCCATGGAATTCTCCAGGTAAGAATACTGGAGTGGGTTGAGAGAGTAAAGAAGGAAAAAAAATAAGCAAAAAATAACTAAAATGGGTATTATAAAAACCATTGATCAAAAGTAGATTTTCTCCCCTCCCCCCAAAGGACAGTCCATTTACTCAGAGTCTATTTACTGTAAACTTAAGCATAATTTAATTGCTTTGGGGAATCATGATTTATATACAATAAACATAAAAACATCAAAATCAAAGTTGCATAATACTTCTTCATTTTAGTATCTATGTTATGCTGTTAAAGTGCTACACTCAGTATGCCAGCTGATTTGGAAAACGCAGCAGTGGCCACAAGATTGGAAAAAGTCACTTTTCACTCCAATCCCAAAGAAAAGCAATCCAAAAGAATGTTCAAACTGTCACACAATTGTGCTCATTTCACATGATAATAAGATATGCTCAAAATCCTTTAAGTTAGGCTTCAACAGTACATGAATTGAGAGCTTCTAGATGTTCAAGCTGGATTTAGAAAAGGCAGAGAAACCAGAGATCAAATCGTCAGCATATGTTGGGTCACAGAAAAAGCAATTCCAGAGAACATCTACTTCTACCTCATTGATTACACTAAAGCCTTTGACAGTGTGGATCACAAAAAACTGTGGAAAATTCTTAAAGAGATGGGAATACCAGACCATCTGACCTGCCTCCTGAGAAACCTGTATGCAGGATAAGAAGCAACAGTTAGAACTGGTCATGGAAGAACAGATTGGTTCAAAATTGGGAAAGGAGTATGACAAGGCTTATTTAACTTATATGCAGAGTACATCATACAAAATGCCAGGCTGGATGAAGCTCAAGCTGGAATCAAGTTTGCTAGGAGAAATGTCGATCATCTCAGATATGCAGATGAAACCACCATAATGGCAGAAAGCAAAGAGGAATTAAAATGCCTCTTGATGAAAGTGAAAGAGGAGAGTGATAAAGTTGGTTTAAAACTTAACATTCAAAAAACTAAAATCATGATATTGGCTCCCATTACTTCATGGCAAATAGATGGGAAAAATATCAAACAATGACAGACTTTATTTTCTTGGGTTTCAAAATCACCCTGAATGGTGACTGCAGCCATGTACCTAAAAGATGCTTGCTCCTTGGAAGAAAAGCTGACAAAACTAGACAGGTTATTAAAAAGCAGAGACATCATTTTGCTGACAAAGGTCTGTCTGGCCAAAGCAATGGCTTTTCCAGTAGTCATGGGTATGAGTGTTGGACCATAAAGAAGGCTGAGTACTGAAGAATTGATGCTTTCGAACTGTGGTGTTGGAGAAGACTCTTGAGTCTCTTGGACTGCAAGGAGATCAAACCAGTCAATCTTAAAGGAAATCAATCCTGAATATTCGTTGGAAGGACTGATGCTAAAGCTGAAACTCCAATACTTTGGCCACCTGATGTGAAGAACGACTCATTGGAAAAGACCCTGATGCTGGGAAAGATTGAAGGGAGGAGGAGAAGGGGATGACGAAGGTTGAGGTGGTTGGATAGCATCACTGACTCGATGGACATGAGTTTGAGCAAACTGGGAGATAGTGAAGGACAAGGAAGCCTGGCATGCTGCAGTCCATGGGGTTCTTAAAGAGTTGGACACGACTGAGCAACTGAACAACAACAACCATTCTTATAATAAAAAATTAACTGATAACAGTTACATATGTTATATAATATAATATTATCATAAACAATGAAGAATCCAGGAAAGATATTGTTTCTATTTTATAGATGAAGAAACTGTTAAGGAGGTTGAAGATCTTCATGAAGTTTTTGTGGTTCCTAATCTAATAATCCTTCTGTTGTACTAGATTTCCTTGTAAAATACAGAATAATGCTTAATAATCATAAAGATAACCTGGAGTCATAATGCAAAGGTTAATATTTAGAATACTTTGTTCAAAAATGTAGAAAAATCTATATTATTTTACAAAATACCTATGAATGGTGATAAAATTAAAATAACTATGTTTGAGAACCTAAAGGAATATGTTTTTGTTATACAGAAAGGTCACTGATGTGAAACCTTTTTTTAGTAGGAAATAAGATGAAAAAAAGGAATACACACAGACAGAGGCACAAACACACATGTATTTTTTAAACTAGACTTTTCACAGCCTATAAATTACCACCATTCTTACATTCACATATTTCTTATGTAGCGTGGGCTATTTCTTATTTAAGTGATTTACAAACCGTTCTTCTGTGCTCGAAATGGCCCTGGAAAGGAAGGGAAGGAGATGGCAGCAGTCAATTAAAGCTAGAGAAGGATTCTTAGCAGACAGATAGTATACACTCAAACTGGAAGAGAACTAAGACATTGAGGCTATCTTCTTCTCTATAAAACACGATTTGAGGATCTTGGCTTGTGCTCAAGTTATGCTTGGCAATATACATGATTGTACTATTACAATAGACTATGTAATTGATGCCTTTTCAAATTCTAACCTTGCACTTTATCTATTTAATTCTCTCATCCTAGGATCAGATATTTGGCTACTGTGAGTAAGTAGAAAAAATAATTCTATGTGCTCCCTGCCCTCCACCTACAACCCCAACAATGCGTGGACAGACTGAAGATTTTCTTTTTCAGATATTTATAGAGGTATTGTAACCCCTGAAAGGATGTAAGGTGCAGGTATTTTACAACTACCATTCCTTACCTTATTTTCCTGGTAGCTCAGATGGTAAAGAATCTGCCTGCAATGTGGTAGACCCAAGTTTGATCCCTGGGTTGGGAAGATCCCCTGGAGGAGAGAATGGCAACCCACTCCAGTATTTTTGCCTGGAGAATCCCATGGACAGAGGACCCTGGTGGGCTACAGTCCACAGGGTTGCAAAGAGTTGGACATGACTGAGTGACTAACACATTCATTACCTTATACCCTGATTATACATATACACACACATGGCATCACTGTGTTGGTTGTTGGCGTTTGATCTTCCAGCATTTGTTCTTTCTTTCCCCTAAGATATTCTAATGTAGAAAATAATTTATGAACATTAGACCTCTAAAACCGTATTATAAAAATAATCTTTCCAGATATTAATCTACTGTTTTGCTTCTTTATTCTGTTGCTCTTAAACTATTGCAGAGTTGTTTTCCTTCTCTATTTCAAAATTAGGAAATTTGATTTTGAGTTAGTGCGTCAATTCTTCCTAAAGCCTTTATCCATTAATTTGCTAATTTATGTGCACAAATTATTTGACACAACTTCTTGCAAATGTGGGACTCTAAACCCTCTGCCCTTTAAATGTGGCTTGATGTAGGAACTTCCTTTTCACAAACAGAAAGTGACATAAGTTATGACTTGTGACTTNCCTTTATCCATTAATTTGCTAATTTATGTGCACAAATTATTTGACACAACTTCTTGCAAATGTGGGACTCTAAACCTTCTGCCCTTTAAATGTGGCTTGATGTAGGAACTTCCTTTTCACAAACAGAAAGTGACATAAGTTATGACTTGTGACTTCTGAGACTATCTCATAAAAAATATTACATTTCCATTTGATCTCTTCTAATTGTCATATTGTAGGGGGGAGGCTAATTGTCATATTGTGAGAATATGTCTTAAAATAGGTCACTAGGAAAAATGACAGAGATCTCCTGTCAATGGTCACTGCAAACTTGCCAGCCACGTGAAAGATCTGCCATAGGTGTCCATCCCTCAACTCCAGACAGGCTTTCAGATAGTTGCAGCTCTGGCTGATGTCTTAACATTAACCTCATGAGAGACCTCCAGTCTGACCAATGAGCTAAACCACTCTCAAATTCCTGACCCATAGAAAGTCTCTGAAGATATAAGAGATAATTCATGATTATTGTTATTGTTAAAGCACTAAGTTTTGGGGCAATTTGTTAAGTAGCAATAATACAGTTATCTTACCTAGACAACTGCTGTCTATATTCATACAACAAATATTTACTGAGTATCTAATGTGTATCAAAATACTCCAAGCCAGGCTTCAGCAATACGTGAACCATGAACTTCCAGATGTTCAAGCTGGTTTTAGAAAAGGCAGAGTAACCAGAGATCAAATTGCCAACATCCGCNGCAGTCACCATCTGCAGTGATTTTGGAGCCCCCCAAAATAAAGTCTGGCACTGTTTCCACTGTTTCTCCATCTATTTCCCATGAAGTGATGGGACCAGATGCCATGATCTTAGTTTTCTGGATGTTGAACTTTAAGCCAACTTCTTCATTCTCCTCTTTCACTTTCATCAAGAGGCTCTTTAGTTTTTTTTTCACTTTCTTACATAAGGGTGGTGTCATCTGCATATTTGAGGTTATTGATATTGAGTTATATATTTAACTCATTGTATTTATTGGGTAGCAAGTATGTGCCAGGCACGGAATAAGGATGGAAGATGCTAATACCCTNTTTTTTTTTCACTTTCTTACATAAGGGTGGTGTCATCTGCATATTTGAGGTTATTGATATTGAGTTATATATTTAACTCATTGTATTTATTGGGTAGCAAGTATGTGCCAGGCACGGAATAAGGATGGAAGATGCTAATACCCTGCCATGTTCTGTGCTAATGTCTGAGATTGAGAGAACGCCCATTTTGGAGATCACTGAAAAAAAAAAACAAAACTTACAGACAAAACAATTATTTTAAATCAGTGCTTTTCTGTTTCAAAACCAATCCACTAAAAAGTGACTCTAAGGTCCTTAAGTACAATTCACATTTGAATTTGATGGCAGTTGAGTTTGGTCATTATAGTTTAACCACTAGGGTATTAATTGAAGCACTAGAAAATACCTCTGGTCAGTTTCATTATCTAATGGCACTTGGGTTTTCTAATGCATCTTAATAAGAGCTGTTGCATATGCATAGACCAGTCCAGATTTTATAAGGAATAGTTTACGCTGATTAAGAAAAATGAAAACTGGCCACAATCTCCTTAGACTTCAAGTACAGTTATTTTTCTTATTAATTTTTCCAGATATGATTGGGCTTTAAAATACTGGCTGGATTTCACTTAAATCTATTAATTTTTTTTGTTTATCAATAAAATTAATTGCTATAAAAGATCTCTGCTGGCTTAATTTATAATCTGAATCGAGTTCCTTAGTATTACTGAGTACAGAAGATCAGTTCCCCTAAATATGATATAATTTCTCAAAAAATGGTAGCTTTATGCAAAAAATAAGATTTTGTTTTCCTTAACTTGACTTACTTTAAGAATTAAGTGTACCATTTGCTAATTAAATTACTCAGTATTGACTCTAAAACTTTAGGTTTAAAACCTGATTTGATAAAAAGCCATTTGAAACATTAGCTCATGTTGTTCTCAGTGTGGGAATGCTGATACTCCATGCTCCATACACGATCTGGATTCCACGAGATTTCATTTCTGTTTTAAACCATATTGAAAGCATATTTTAAAATAAAAATAGTTTAAGCTGTAATCATATCAATGTATTAACTACTGACTGGGTTTGAGTCAAATTTATGAGAGAAAAAAAGGAAGCCAGAAAAAATGAAGCCCTAACCTAATAGAAAGGAATTGTGCAAAGACCACTTTTTTCAAAGTTGGCTCTCGTTCAAGGTACATATGGTCACATAATCTTTTAAAAAGCACAATTCAAGTCTCAAGTCTCGATTTAATTTTATAATAGCATAAATGGAATTACACTGCTGATGAAGTTCAGTGCTTAAGCTGAAGCACACACCAGGCAGGCTGAGTGACCTGACTCAGTGTACTTGGCCCTCAAGACAGCACAGGGCACCTCTACAGCTTACCTTCTGTGAACTAAATCACAGCCACCAGGCTGGATGGGCTCCTTCATACAAATGGCATCCCAGTCACCTTGTAAACATGGTCGTAATGCAAGGTTAGTTATTACGTTACAGCGATGCGTTATGTACTCTGTTTCCCTCTTTGTATTTTTTGGGTGGTACCAGGGATTAGCTAATGGAAAAGCACTGGCTCCCATAGAAGAGTTCCAGGTTGAACTTTGGGTGGAGACTGGCTAAACTGTCCAACATTCAAATCTGCCTGAGCTCTGTTATTTTCTCAAAGTGTATCCTGAAGGTCAGCCTCCAAATGGCTACTAAGGAACATAAGGGACCTGCAGATGAGCTTTTTTTTTTTTTAACTGATGAAGCAAATAAAATGTAAGTGCACACCTCTGGCCATGGCTCACAGCTTTAGGTAGCTGGAGACCATGTTCGGCCCCAGCCTTTGGGTCAACCACTAACCTAGACTTCCTCCTTGTCTAGCCCTGTCGATATAGGCTTCCTCGCTGGCACGTGCCACTGTGTCTTGGTGTTTCCCCTACAGACCTGGAACTTTTCAGGGGACTGTGTTTTATTCTTTCTGTATTCTCAACATCTAGAACATAGAGTCTATCGCATATTTAAAAATGGAACTATGACTGGAGGACTATCTATGCACAATGACGACTCTTGATGCTTCACATTTAATAACTCGTGGAGATTTGTTTTTCAGATGAGAAAATAAACTCCACAAAGTCAGATAATCTATGTGGGATCTCATATGCAGTATGTGGCAGGATGGGATTTGGCCCCAGATCTCCCAAACCCAAACCTTTTGTATCAAACCCAGAAATAATGTAATGTAAGGCAGAAAATGACACATTCCTGCAGGAATTGTATTTGAAGTACCTCAAGGCTTGGAAAAGGGACCACCACCAGCCAGGAAAATTCCTTGGCATATCTACCCTCCAGAAATCTCAAATAACAGCTGAGTCCAGGAGCTTTCCCTCTGCCGATTTTCCAGTGGGAACTGGTCCATGGCAGTGTGCTGCACCTTTCTGCCATTAGACCTGAGAACCATAGCAGATTAGCCCTGAGAGTTTCAGTGGAGAAGGAAGAGAACACCATGGTCTGCTTAATCAGCAAGCGTGCCAAAGTCCTTCCAGTAAGCCCCAAATAGCTGTGCTAATGCAAGGCAGGCAGCAGCCCATGAGCCACTTAACGAGTGAGCTTTAGACTCGCAGCGGTGGGGAAAGCCAGCCGTGGCTCCTGCAGCAAACGGACTTCCAGAAAGCCACTCACTGGTCCCAGTGCCATCCCCTGCCCGCCACCCTGGGTCCTGCCCTGTCTTTAGAAACCACTGAACTGCCCCTCAAAGTTATGAAACTGATACCTGATCATTCAACCTCATTGCGGCCAAGTGCATATTGACGGGTCATCAGCCACACCAGCTTACATTGTCTGTGAGCTTTCTCACAACTTGCTAATGTGGTCTCATCCAGACAGAAGACTTCTGGTCCAAATGAACCAACAGAGGGACTATTTATGGGTTTCCAACACTATTCCTTGCCTTTTGGGGGATTTGTTTGTTTGCTTTACAAACAGTGCTCGTGTTCGTTTTCTTACTCTTGTTTAAAAAAACCCTCTTAGAAATTAAAAGTCATCTCTTTTCTACCTTAAATAAGATAGTAAGTGGAAATCACTCACAGTGCTTCCCTTTTTGCTTTCATTGCCAGGAAGCTCCAAACAAAAACAAAACAAAACATTTTTTTAGTTGCAGACATTTTCCCTTAACTTAGATTGAGCCACCGTAATCCTAACCCACCACCCCTTTATTGCTCAGCTTTGCTTTCTGTCTGTTCTTTTTACTGTTTCTGTGCTTTCGAGGGAGAGGAAAGCTACCTATTTCCTTTTTGAAAGGCAGAGGAGTATAAATAATTGAAATCACTCTTAACCCCAATACACACTGCAGATAAACGTAGCCTTTCAGAAACGATCCCTCCCTTCACCCTGCCGCTCTCAAATTCCCAATGGCACATCCTTCATCTGAGCAGAGAATCACCGGCTGATTCTGTTCCTTGCATTTGGCCTCCAGCCTAGATCTCAGACACACAAGTTGAATTAGGGCCGGTCTTTGAGTCCTCAGGAGGATCAATGTTATTGCCACTGGCAGTTCCCTGGCCCCTCCTGCAGTCTCCTTCCAACAGGTTACAGGATCAAGTCACTTTGATGGTTGTTATCACTTATTACGGTTGACATACAAGCATCAGAGAATAGCATCTATTTTAATGTTTGAGTTTTTTTTTCTCAAATTAATGGGCAAGATCCTAAAACTCTCCCTATGACAAAAGATGATTTGATGAATCACAAATAAAATCCCTCTGAGCATAAACGAATAAGGTTCGAGCCACTTTGAGTTATTTTTCTTGTCTGATAAAACCATTATCAGGTTTACAGCTTTGACAATGCTGAACCACATTCCTTTGATCATCTTATAAAATTAATTGATCTTGCTTATCTATTGTTCTATTTTAAATCATTTAATTGAGGATATTAAGAGAAGTAATGGTAACAACTAAGGCACTTATTAAGCACTGATGTTCAAACTTGCAATGCGATTTTCATAATCTGAATTTCTCTATCACCAAATTCTATTCTTATGAGAATTTACATATAGAGCACCTCCGGCCACAGATAATTTTCTGTTGCTTAACGTTTTAAAGGATAGACATACGCTGTGGCAAATCATTGCAGCTATACTTAATTTTAATTATTCTTTTAAATCAGATAGATACCCTGCAGTGAAATTCTTATAATTAAATAGAAATTAAAAGTTTCTAAAAGCCTTAATTTCAACTTCAAATTTAAATGCAAATGAATGTATGGGTATCAAAAGAATCTCCCTCCCCACTCCCTCCAAAATTTGGAGGGAATTCTCTAGAAGCTTAGGCTGACCATGAAACCTTCTTGTGGCCCCCAAGAGGCCCTTGGGCTCCAAAGCCATTCCATTTTGCATTGCCTGGCCCATGACACTGACTAGATAGGCAGGAAGATCCAGTTTTCCTAAATGGCAGGTGCTCAAGAGTTATTTTAGTTTGGGTTCCCTGGGAAGTAGACCTTGAGACAAGAATTCATGTGTAAGCTGTAGGGAAGTGGGCTCAGGAAACAGGGCTGTAGAAGGGAGGAGTGAGACACAGGAAGGAAGACAGCCAGCCAATAAGTGGTGTGTTCTTAAGCCAATTGAACTGGGGCTCAGTCTTGCTGGAGAGTATGCAGCGCCACTGTAGAACATGCACGAGTCTCAGAGTTATCCCTCCTGTGGGTGAGGGAGCTGGGGTATTTATCCACCACTCCCATTAGTTATTAATGTGAGCTGCTTCTGAAAAGTGTCGGCTCTCTGGCACTGAAGTATCTGTGTTTGAGCTGTGAGCCGAGTGAATGTTTTGGCCTCAGAAAGACCCCAGGCAAAAAGACACAGGTGTTGAGCATCCCTGAGGGCCCTGAAGTAGTAAGACCCCGCAAGCACCACTAGCATCCATTCCAAGGAGCTGGCCTAGAAATTCCAAACTGAATGCAGCCGGCAGGTATGTTTTGGTTGGTATACAACACATTTGTTGTTTTTGTTAACTTTTGAAAGCTGTACCTAAGAATTAGGATTTTTCAACCCCTCTTGAAAATGTTGATCTAATTGATCTAGGACAGGATTGGAGACTTTGAAGTAAATCAACTAGCCACTATTTGGTGAGTAAATCACAGGTACTAAATAATTACCCTGTGACAGACACAAAAGACCCTGAGACTAGGAGCTTCCAGGACCTAGTGCAGCAAAGCTGTGTCAAGGCCTTATCTGCAGCCCAAAGGGAAGATGCAACATGAGGAAGACCAACTCTCAGAGTATTAGACAACTGGCTCAAGCTACATTCTCCAGCTGCTCACCAGGACAAGTCTGCCCCCCAAGCCTACCGTATTTTGGCAACGGTAATGGGCATTTCTAGAATGCCAGGCACTCTTTGCAGTACAGTGTGTGCACTTAGACTCACAGGATTCTCACAAAGCCCTCTGGGATAGGAGCCATATTTCACGGAAGGAAGCTAATGTTCAGCAAAGTTAAGTAATTTACCTGGAGTAATATAGCAGGAGAAAATCTGAATACAGGGTTGTTTTTTTTATTTTTTATTGGAGTATATTTAACTTATATGCAGAGTGCATCATGAGAAACGCTGGACTGGAAGAAACACAAGCTGGAATCAAGATTGCTGGGAGAAATATCAATAACCTCAGATATGCAGATGACACCACCCTTATGGCAGAAAGTGAAGAGGAACTAAAAAGCCTCTTGATGAAAGTAAAAGANGGAGGCCTGGCGTGCTGCGATTCATGGGGTCGCAAAGAGTCCAACACGACTGAGCGACTGAACTGAACTGAACTGAACTGATAGTTACTTCACAATGCTGTATAGTTTCTACAGTAGAGCAAAATGAACGAGATACATATACATATATCCCCTTTATTTTGGATTTCCTTCCCATTCATGTCATCACCGTGCATTAAGTAGAGTTCCCTGTGCTATACAACATGTTCTCATTAGTTATCTATTTGATACATACTATCAATAGTGTATATGTGCACTGAGATTTGAATGCAGCCTGACTCCAGAAGTTGGGCCCTTAACTATTACACGGCACTGCCTCTAAAAGCATACCCAATGCAGTGCTAAATCCTATCTTCTTTCTCCAGTTCCTGTTGTTCCTCCCAACTAGTGTAGTCCTTTGTCATCCTGGCAATTCAGGATGCAGCTTCCTAAGCCCCTTGAAGCCTCCTCCAAAACTGTGGTCCACTCCAATCTCCAACCTTTGTTGAATTCCTGCAGCACTTTTAGTCTGAACTCTGCAACTGACCTTGAACCCCACACAGTCAGCTCCTGTTGACAGGAGTTATAGTTCAGGGGGGAGGAGAAAAATATATAACAGTTATGCACAACCACAACTAGCAAGACTAACTTCTCATCTCCAAAGAATAAAATCCATTAATGTGTTTCACAGCACATATCCAAGTCAAAGTTTTAAAAGGCATCTGTTTATGAAATATACCAGCTTCTTTGCTATTACAAGCTAGCCTGGAAGGAGACATTGACTGTGACCTCGAAGTGCCCTGAGAAAGATCTGCCCTTGATATATATATATATATATATAGTATATATATATATATATATTTTTTTGGTCTGTACTAGGTCTTCGTTGCTTTGCACAGGTTTTCTTTAGTTGCAGTGTGTGGGCTTCTCCTCTGCGGTGGCAGAGCNACCCTATATATATATATATATATGTATATATATATATATTTTTTGGGGGGGGTCTGTACTAGGTCTTCGTTGCTTTGCACAGGTTTTCTTTAGTTGCAGTGTGTGGGCTTCTCCTCTGCGGTGGCAGAGCATGGGCTCTGCAACACCAGGCCTCAGCAGTTGCAGCTCATGGACTCAGCAGTTATGGCTCGCAGACTCAGCAGCTGTGGTGCACAAGTCCAGCTGCCCCCGCTGCATGTGGGATCTTCCCGGACCGGGAATGGAATGGGTATCCCCTGCATGGCAAGGTGGACTCAACTACTGAACTACCAGGGAAGCCCTGCCCTCAATTTTTATGTCGTAGATCCATACTGAAGTGTCAAACTTGTTCTTATTGATTCAAGAATTCAGTGGCATCACTTCCTGAAATCCTGCTGCTTTGTTTTCCTAATCTTCAATGGGTTTGCCTTTTCACAAATAATCAAGCTACTTCAGGATACCTTTTCCTGGACTGTCTAACACCTAAGATTCATAGGGACATAATTCTCTCTGCATAACACCCTAGGGTTCCCTGCAGCAAAGTCAAAAGTCTTCAGGGGCAGGTAGGTTATGAGAGCAAGGGAGGCAACCCAGGCACCTTAGGCAAATGGATGTCACAGGATGGCTCATCTCCTGGGACCACCCACATTTCAGCTCCAGCCAAATGTTGCCCTGCAGAAAGGTTAATGCCTTTCTATTATTGAGGGAAACTCAGCAATTCATATTGTAATCTAAAATCTCCCAGATTTAAAAAATAAAGGAATAAAAAATTTTAAAAGTCTCCCAGATTTTTAACATTTCCAACTAGTTTAATTATATCGTAAATGCAACACAGGCTGGATTTACACATGTGTGAAGGACCCAGCCTATAGGTCACCAGAACGTGGAGTGTGGTCAGCAGACAAACACTGTCATGCTATTTATGACTGTGAACTTGGCACTTATGAGTGATGGCAGTGTTTCAAGTCTTGAAATATACATGTAAAACCAAGTCTACAATTGCAGAAAGATACTACCCTTCTCTCGAGATGTCAAATAATTTGTCCTTCTGAGTTGTATTTTTCCTTCTCGATATTGTAAGTATTCAAAGGTGACTTGAGTCTGTCAATTGAATTATTCTTTCATTCAACAAAAATTTATGGGCACTGACTACATGCTAGGTACTGCTCCAGACAGTGTGGAAAAAACAGTCAACAACAAAAAGACCCAAATTCTCTGCCTTTGTGGGACTTACTTTTATTTTCTAATTTAGCTGCATCGGGTCTCAGTTGAGAGAAGTTCGCAGACTCAGTCGTTGCGGGACTAAGGCGTAGTCGAGCACTAAGCTGTAGTTGCCCTACACTGTGTGGAATCTCACTCCCACAATCAGTGATTTAACTCATGTCTCCTGCATTGCAAGGCAGATTCTTAACCATTGGGCCATCAGGGAAGTCCCTGGGACTTACATTTTAATTGGGAAAATGAAACTGATAAAAAGGGTCAGGGTGGGTCCTACATTTTGACACACTAAAAGGACCAACATTTTTTGGAGCTGAGGTCGATGTGGACTGGCTCTGCCAGCTGCCAACCTTCTACCACTTCTGCATCAAAATCAGGGACCTCACGGTCATTTCTGGAGCTGCATTTTGCCTACACATAGCTAAAACCCAAGCCAGACTGTGTATCAACACAAGGACATCCCCCGCTTCATCCCTGCCCGTGCTTTGGAGACATACACAGCAGCTTTGATTGTTTCACTGAAAATGATTTAGCAGACGAAATATCTCCCTGCAAAGAGTGATGGTCCTTAATCCATCCTTTCAGGCTGAAGTCACCAGGAGATGCTCAAGGGGCATGCATGTTATTGGACAAGAGTTACGTCTGCCCCAACAGTGAAGACCCAACCTAAAGGCTCATTGTGTGGTGCCATTTTGAACCCAGTGTGCTAGCGAGATGGCATTGGGATAATAGGAAACCTGATACCTCAGAGCTGAAACACGAGGCGGTACAGATAGCAAAATATCAAAGCAGTTATTTGCTATGATTATGATCATAACCTTAACACGGGACTCAGACCCTCATTTTGCTCCAGAGATGGGTGCATCCAGTGTGGGAGTTTTTAGCTGCTTTGTGGCTGAGAGAACTAAGGCACTTCAGTGACACAGAGCAAACGAGAGTGAGTTTCTCCTTCTCCCAGTGACCATCTTTGCAGAAAAACACACTCACAGACTGCAATAGAACAAGACAAGGAGTAGTGCCTCTCCTAAAGGGAATTTGAGAAAGTGTTGGTTAGAGCAAGTCTTTCTTCCCATGGAAGACACTTGATGTGGACAGAGTAGGATCAAAAAATTAGAGTTTTTACATGAGTTTTAGCTCCTCTATGCTGCAAGAAGAGAAGGACATTTAACTTGTTTTGTGATATTGACGTCTTCTCATGGATAGTGTAAGTTCCTAGGATTTAAGGCATATAATTTAGGAGTTTTTCAGTTTTTCAGAAAGTGCAACTCAATCTATTGAACAGAAAATAATAATTTTAAAATATATTCATATAGTTTAAAAAAATTAAGATTACTGCCTTCAGGCATGGCTTGATCCAGGGGCTCAAACACTGTCATTAGGACTCAGTTGATTTCACTTCCCTCTGTGTTGGCTTTACTCTCAGGCAGATTTTTTTCATGAGTTGGTCACAGGCAGTTCATCTTTGTAGCGTCAAGCTCTGCAAATACAGAGTTTCTTTTCTCCAAGCAGCTTGAAAAAAAAAATTCCCAGGTCTGACTCACACTGACTCAAATTAAGTAACATGCTTACCTCTGAACCAATCACTGGGGCCAGAGGAGTGTTATTATCTGATTGATCACATCAAAACACAGGCTGAGGATGGAGTCAACACCACCAAGACTACCACTGACTGTGGATATGGGAGGGTCAGTTACCCTGGAGGAAAACTAAAATGGTTGTCAAGATGAAAGAAAGAAACAAAAGATATCCATCAACCTCTGGCTAGCTTTTGGAGAGGAAGTGGAGAATATGAGGAACCCTAGGGTGCATGGTAGGGCTGGGGAAAGGTGGGGAGGGGGTTTCCCCGAATCATTGGTGGTTCATTCAGGAAAACATGTGGGTAATTTTAATTCAAAAGAATTAACTAGAGTTAGCAATTTCCTGTACTGGTATTCTGAAAAACGACACCAGCTCAACACCAGGCACTTGGCATTCGATTCCTGCTGCTAGCACGCTGACAAATTGCCAATATACATGCAGCGAGTGTTGTTAAGTACTTCACATATTTATGCTGACTTCACGGGAGCAATAGATTCCGTGGCAGAGACACTCTTGCATATTTATTGGAAAGGTGCTTTGCATGGCATGCTGTGCATTGCCTTCTGGCCTCTCCATCTCTATTTCCAAGCTTCATTTAAGTATTGATTTGAATAAAGTCATAATTGCAACAGAAGCCTTTGTAACTTAGCTGGAAGTGGATCTACTCTGCAGTGTATGATGTACCATTTTATGTCATTCCAGATTGTTTTAAACTCTCTGTTGTCTCCGAGTAACTGACAATATTCTGGATTGCTTGGCTTTCTCCCTTTGCAGATGCCAGATAGAATGATGTAGACTAAGAAGGCAAGAATAATCAGGGCTTACAGTGGAGGAAATGCAGACCCTAACCTGCTGCAGTGGACCCAGGTTTGCCTATGAAATTCTAACCCTTCCAAATAGCTCTCTCAGTTCAATGAGAATGACCTTATGATCCTTCTTTTCCTTAGTCTAAAGGGGTGGAGGAGCAGATGGAGGAGACAAACCAGAGTCCGACTGTGTGAAAACCTATGTCAGTTTTGGCATTTCCCACAAGGCTGGAAATAAACAGCATTTGGACGTGAGTCACCACACCATCAGCCTCAGAACTTGGTCTCCTGATGGATTTATCCTCCACCAAACAAAGATACATACTGTTCTACGGTTCTAAAGATGACGGGCCATTTGTGGGGCACGAGTCTGGACATGAGCGCCCCCCAGGCCTGGAAATACTGTTCCCCCTGACCGCAGCCCCCTCGTGACAGACCTCACGGGCTGTGAGAGGTCTGGCCAGGGCTTCACAACACAGAATTTCAGTGTGAGGGTAACTGGTGGAAAGAGAGACAGAAGCCACTATCCTCGTCTTCTTTAGAGGGAATGGGGATCTGGGATCCTCCAGTGTTGCTGACGGGCAGGTGTGGATGGCAGGGCATGGGAGGCAGGCCCAGAGTGATAAGGGGGAATGAGAGAAAAGAAGAGGCTTGTTTACTGCTTGAAAAGTATGCAGTGCTTCCTAGACAGTTCAAGCCACTAAAGGAACAAACAAGCAGGAAGGTCAGCTACTAGATGGACTGATGTATAAACTTTTCTGTAGCACAATAACCCCACTGCCAAAAAGTTCATCTCCAGGGATGCTTACTTTTCTGAGCGTTTCTGCTCTTTCATGGGTTACGGACTCATTTGGCCAGCAAATTGGGCTTTCCTGAGACCAGTACAGATCCTGCTTCAATTTGCACCTTGTTCCCCCTCCCCCTACTGCTGGTTTCAAATCCTGAAACTTAAACAACCAGGAGTCTGCTTTTCATGCACTGCAGGGTGCCAGGGTCTCTTGGACCCAGCTTTGAACAAGAGTAGCAAATAGATATTCATTCAGCCAGTTTCCAGGCAGGATATCCTCTTTGCTGGGACCTGGGCTAGTGCAGGAGATACTCAGATTTAGATGTCCTCAAAGCGCTCTTGTCTAGTAGAGGGAGTGACAGATGTGTTGAGTGCCATGAGAATTACATACCTTGGTTCTATCACGAGTACCATTTTTCAGAAGTGACAGTGGGGGTGCAAGGGAGGGAGAGGTGGGTCTGAGTTAGCAGAAAGTGGTGGCAGAACAGGGATGAATTAAGCCTTGAGCCACTTGACAAATGATGAAGATGCTGGGCCAGGAACTGGTACTGGTGCTTTGCATCTGGGAAATCATCTCATCTCGGTAAGTCTGTGATGCAGAAACAGCTATTATTCCAGATGAGGACACTGAGAGACAACCAGTTAAATGGAGCAGGACCTTATGGGGCATTCCTGGGACTGACCCCTCCCCCATATTCTCTGCTTCAGGTCCTCTCAGAAGTACCTAGATAATAGGATCTGATCCATATTTCCTGAGTTGTTTTTACAGATGCTAAAGCTTCCACCAAAAGGAGGATGTTAGTTACTTGATGACCCCAGGCCCCCTGACCTCCTGGAGCCTAAGGAGTGATAATGTTAACCTCCATGACACCTGTTACCTCACCATCAACCAATCAGAGAATCATGCAGGAGCTGATCATGTATGTACCCTGCAACNCGCCTGCCAATGCAAGAGATGTAAACGATGCGAGTTTGATGCCTGGGTTGGGAAGATCCCCTGCAGAAGGGCATGGCAACCCACTCCAGTATTTTTGCTGGAAAATCCCATGAACAGAGGCTGGTCGGCTACAGTCCACAGGGTCGCAAAGAGTCAGACACAACAAGTGACTTAGCACACACACAGTCATCCTCAAACAGCGTTTTAATCACATGACTTCCCTGCTCAGAACCCACAGTGGGTTCCCATTGCCTGCTTCCTGGATATGCAGAAAGTGTAGTGTTACAGACCCATCATTTAGCTCTACCCTTCCTGTTTTCTAGTTGTCCCCAGCAAGAGCTCCCCACTGTGTTCTTATCTCCCTCGCCTCATTTCACATACCCATTCCCACCACGTGGAATACTTTCTCCCATGTTGTCTGTGAGTTTATATTTAGGTTCTGCCTCAAATCCTGTACTGCAGTTATCATGCTTTTATCTTTATATTGCTTTTGGTATTGTCTCATTTGGAGCACAAGTGTACAGTATTCCAGGAAGTTAAACTAAGGGTAGAGATTATTCCTGTATTTTGTTAAGGTTGGGGTTTACTCTGCTTACAAACTAAAAAACCATCCTATTACTGTTTCTTGGATACTGGTAAAGGAATGAGAGACTTTATTATCCATGACACAGTGGGCAGCATCAGCGCATTAGTATCAGTTCCTCTTGCACAAGAGTTGCACCTGGGAGCATCAGGAAGATGCTGTTTGCATGGTGTTTCTNTGTGCTTCATCTAGCCCAGCATTTCACTTGATGTACTCTGCATATAAGTTAAATAAGCAGGGTGACAATATACAGCCTTCACATATTCCTTTCCCAATTTGGAACTAGTCGACTTTTCTATGTCCAGTTCTAACTGTTGCTCCTTGACCTGCATACAGATTTCTCAGGAGGCAGGTGAGGTGGTCTGATATTCTCATTTCTTTAAGAATTTTGCAGAGTTTTTTGTGATCCACACAGTCAAAGGCTTTGGCATAGTCAATAAAGCAGAAGTAGATGTTTTTCTGGAACTCTCTTGTTTTTTCTATGATCCAATGGGTTCTCCTTAAAGTAATGAAATCCACCAGCAGAGAAAATATTTAGTGAACTCTCCCTAAGGGGAAAAATATGTGTATAGAATACCTCATGGGCTTCTTTTGACCCCAGAGCTGGAAGAGTGGGCTTACAGTCTCCTGTTGTTATTTAAGCAAGGATAAAAATGATGAATTTTAATATTGTTTATCATGCTTTCCACATTTATTTGGTGCCTTTTCTTCTCAAGAGAACAGAATATTATATTTTGACATTGATTTTCCAAATTTTCCATGATAGCTCTGGCAACTCAAGACACATAAAGAAACAGAAGTTATATATAAGTTCTTTGCGAATTTGGAATAAGAAGCCACCTTCTCTGCATATCAGCTCAGTGCTGTGCTCTGTGCATGGGAAATGGGCACAGGAAGTCATACATATATATCTTCTTTCTTGATGATCCTTATGGGATCTTATTCTTAAACTAGCATCCAGTTAAGGTCTGAGCCTTGTTGTTAAGAACAAGCATATTCTAGGTGAGCAATTTGTATCTTCTTTGGGTAACCTATTTTTGGGAAAAAGATGTGTAACTTACATATATTTTTGAAAGTAATCATCTATTTTAGGACAAAAAATTATAAATATTGTAACATTAGGAGATTGCTGCTGATCTTTAATAACAGGAAATGTCAATATAATCATGGACTTCCCTGATGGCTCAGACAGTAAAGAATCTGCCTGCAATGTGGGAGACCCAGGTTTGATTCCTGGGTTAGGATAATCCCATGGAGAAGAGAATGGCTACCCACTCCAATATTCTGACCTGGAGAATTCCATAGACAGAGGAGCCTGGCGAGCTATAGTCCACAGGGTCACATAGAGTCAGACACGACTGAGTGAGTAACACTTTTAATTTCACTTTTTTTAAATATAATCATAAACCATAAATAATAATTACCAATCATTCATTCTTCTAAAATGTTTCAGCAAACTATGTACAGACAGCTCAACTATTAAGGCATTTATAATTATAGCTACTGGGAGGGATTGAGGACAGGAGGAAAAGGGGATGACAGAGGATGAGATGGCTGGATGGCCTCACCGACGCGATGGATGTGAGTTTGAGTGAACTCCGGGAGATGGTGATGGACAGGGAGGCCTGGCGTTCTGCGATTCATGGGGTCACAGAGAGTCGGACATGACTGAGTGACTGAACTGAAATGTTCTGATGAAATTCTAAAACCACCACTATCCATTAGTGATAGATGATATTTTATAATAAAAATTCAGAGTGGTGAAATTAGATATGGCGTGGAAAATGTTTGTGACTTCAAGTGTTATTTAATAACAAAAAGCATTAGTATGGTAAACATGTATTAGAAAGTAGATGAAAGTGAAAGTCTGAAAGTCAATCGCTCAGTTGTGTCAGCCTCTTTGTGACCCCATGAACTGTAACCTGCCAGGCTCCTCTGTCCATGGAAGTCTCCAGGCAAGCATCCTGGAGTGGGCTTCCATTTCCTCCTCCAGGGGATCTTCCTGACTTCAGGGTTTGTACCTGGATCTTCTGCATTGCAGACAGATTCTTTACCATCTGAGCCAAAATTTCATGTTTTATTCAATCATCCCACAACTATCCTGTGGCTATCATATATGAGTTACTTTCCTGGATGCTGGTTTTGTGATGAATTAGAGACAAATTTTTCTGAATATTCATTTAGTGAGATGGTAAGACAAAAAGAAAATATAAAAATAAAGGCAAACATGCAATTATCTAGTTATTTCTAAAATGCATACCATTTTTGTTAAGATAGGTGTTGCAGTTGAGCAGTGGTGAAGCTTGTGTCTAATAATCAGAGTCACTTAAATGTGTATTCTGGTTTCACCTTCATCACTTAGTAATGCGTGACCATAAGCTAATTGCCCATTTCAAATTTCTGTTCCGTAATTCAGCAAATACAGTAGCCTCTCCTTCTAGGTTTGTTTTTGATAAGGAAATAAAGCAAAATAAGTAATGTCAGACTCAGAGCATGGTACCTGGCACGTATCAAATATCCACAGCATGCTTACTGTTTACTTTTGTATTGTCATTACAGAAATGCCATAGGCNAAATACAGTAGCCTCTCCTTCTAGGTTTGTTTTTGATAAGGAAATAAAGCAAAATAAGTAATGTCAGACTCAGAGCATGGTACCTGGCACGTATCAAATATCCACAGCATGCTTACTGTTTACTTTTGTATTGTCATTACAGAAATGCCATAGGCTATTTATAGGAAAAACCTGAGTATAACATATATAAATTATTCTGCACATTCAAAATAAGCATTCTATATGCAGAAAAAGATGAATGTTAATATGGTTTATCTTAATGTTAACCAAAATCCTTCCAGATAAATGATATCAGAAGACAAATGATATTATGTGCCTCATTTTCATCAAACTTAGGTCATTAATGCTAGTGATTAAGATGAACATGTTTTGTTTGAAGAAAGCTTTCTTTCCTTCCCCCCCCATCTTAACGAGGTGTAATTGACATATAAAATTATAAGATATTTAAAGTGTACGTGAAGGAAAGTTCCTGCACATATATTGTGAAACTATTCTTCCAGTTGAGTTAATCAACAAGTCTGTCACCATCTGTGGGTGTGCTGGAAACATTTAAGTTCTACTCTCAGTAAATTTCAGTTATACAATACAGTGTCATCAACTATAGTCACCATGTTTTACATTTGATCCTTATTAAAAAAGCTTTTACTTAATCCAGTTAATTCACCAACCCTTTTTGATCTGACTGGTAAAATGCTTTGGATAATGTTAAAGATTACTGGATTTTGGATCAGCATTAAGGAAGGAAGGGAGGGAAGCAAGGAAGGAAGATAGGAAGGAGGGAGGGAAGAAACTATAGACATCACCTTAGTTTTATGTATGCTGGGATGCTGTGAGTTAGTGTTGTAGTGTTTTGTTTAGTTCTTGAAATTAAATGCTGTTATGTTATTTCTGGAAATTTCTGTCCTTGGCTTGCCTAGTGACTTAGGGCAGACTATTGAAGTCCCGCGTGTTTCTCTTCTATATGTTGTAAACTTGACAAAACAGAAATTGTAGAAGAGGCTACTGCTTCCATAAATCCATCCTTCCCATCTCCTTTAATAGCGTATCTCCCCACTGTCATTTGTTTGTTTTTAACCGAGTGCATTTCTTTAAAGCTACCTGTGAATCTAAGCTCCAGTTAATATGTTCAGTTCAGTTCAGTTGCTCAGTCATGTCCTACTCTTTGCGACTCCATGGACTACAGCACGCCAGGCTTCCCAGTCCATCACCAACTCTCAGAGCTTTCTCAAACTCGTGCCTGAGTCGGCAATGCCATCTGACCATCTCATCCTCGGTTGCTTCCTTCTCCTCCTGGCTTCAAACTTTCCCAACATCAGGATCTTTTCCAATGAGTGAGTTCTTCGAATCAGGTGGCCAAAGTATTAGAGCTGAAGCTTCAGCATCAGTCCTACCAATGANTATCTGTCTCTTATACACATCTCATAACCAGACTTAATCCTAGAACCTAAAAGTGACATGGGGAAATTTTTATATATTGTAGAATATGAGCTGTATTAAAACCTGAATTCTCTTCCTCCATTTCATTTTTGTAACAAGTTGGCCCTCGTGGTGGATCTTTTGTCTCGGCAGTATGTCTCTTGTGGTGTGTTCATGTTTCAGGTTCCAAGACTCTTCTACAAAGTCCTAACATCTGTAAGTATTAGTCAACCTGTTTGAATGTGTGGACTTTTAGGTCAAGAACATCTCTGTTTGTTTAAACAGCACTGCTTAAAAAGTTAACATTTTTCTTGGCCTTCTGTTCATATAGAATTTCCCTGGGTTTCTTTGAGTATATCAACAGCTCCTCAGAGTTTATATACACATCTCTATACCTGTTTTGTCTCTTTCAGTTTCTATATTTGATCTTATAGATCCTCACAAGATAACCATTCTTAATTTCCCAGGTATTTCTATTATTTGTCTACCTTCTTTCAAGAATCTAATATGTTTAAAGAGTGGAGAATTTGTAGAAGTAGTTTTGGAAACAGATTTTTTAAAGATTCTATTTCTGTGTTTTCCTCATTTATACCAGTTAGGTTTCTCTCCACTAACACAGCATATTAGACAATCCCAACATTTCAGTGCTTACAACAATCTCCATGTATATTTCTGTCTCCTGGATCTGTGGTGTGGTGGGGAGCTCCACTTCTGATGCAGATTGGGTCAGATCTGCTCCATGTGGCGCTCGTTATGCAACTGGCAGCTATTCTTCCACCGCAGGAAAGAGCAAGAGGATTAAGCCTCTTATGGACTCACCTCTGAACTGTCATCCTATGACTTCGGACATATTCCACTGGGCAAAGTCAGAGAGGCTGGGGTGTCTATCCTGCCTCTTCCACTGAGATGCATTGCAGTTAGCAGTGAAGGTTTAGATCTATAATCCTATTACAGAAAACTGAAAATTTGAGGTAATACTTTATTCTACCATTGTGAGTGAATGTATGCTTTCCCTTGATACCCACATGCACACACACACAAGCACAGAATCATCTAATTCTGACTTTAAGCTCTAGATGGAGTAATATTCCATTGTCTATACATACCACATCTTCTCTCTCCATTCATCTATCCTTGGACATTTAGGTTGCTTCCATGTCCTGGTGATTGTAACTAGTGCTTTACATATATACACTGCTGCTGCTGCTGCTGCTGCTAAATCGCTTCAGTTGTGTCCGACTCTGTGCAACCCCACAGATGGCAGCCCACCAGGCTCTCCCGTCCCTGGGATTCTCCAGGCAAGAACACGGGAGTGGGTTGCCATTTCCTTCTCCAGTGCATGAAAGTGAAAAGTGAAAGTGAAGTCGCTCAGTCGTGTCCGACTCTTAGCGACCTCATGGACCACAGCCTACCAGNGGGTATTTTCAGGGTTAGCTACCCTGACTTCTTGCTTGGTACTTGCAATAAATGCTGCACTCTCTTTCACCACAGCCTGGTGCCTAGAGATTGGCTTTACTGCACACAAGTGAGCAGACCTGAATTTGGTTTGTCAATACCAGGACGGGGGCAGGTCCTGGAGTGAGTGCCTCTTTATATTTTACATCCCAGGCACCTTTCCCCTCTCTAGTCCTAGCCCTGAAACAAGAGTTTTAGTAACTTGCTCACAGGCTGCTAAGTGGCTCTGCCAGGATTTGGATCAAGACTGAGTATACCACCAAGCCCTCCACAAATGCTTACTGAGCTTCTACTGGGGCTAGGAATTGCTATCAGCAACTGGGTATAATGGTGGGAAAACATGCTGTTCCTGTCTACTATGTCGTGATAGAGCCTGTGTGTTTAAAAATGTAACTATGACACACACTGCAAAGGAGAGGTCCGTGGTGCTCTGAGGATAGTAAGAGGGATCTGAATCCATCCAGGTAAGGGCAGGGGAAAACCGAGCTGAGAGCAGAAGGCTGAGTAGGAATTAATCTGATGTATATAGAACAGAGCAGAGTGTTTCAAGCAAAGGGACTAGCACATGCAAAGTCCCTTTGCATGGGGGCAGGACAGAGCATAAGCCACCCCCAACCCTGGCTGGAATAAAGAGAATGACCAGGTGGGTAACTACCTGAAGAGGTGGGCCATGCAGGTTCTCGGAGTTTGGTGTCTATCCTATCCTAAAGGGGATGGGGATAGGCTGGGAGAACCTCCAGGAAACAACAACAACGAATGGGGACAGAGACAGTGTGCTTGGGAATCTACAGAGGTAATTTGTCGTATGTCTGGAACAGAGCAGGTTCCTGAGATAAAGCCAGAGGTGGAGGTTTTGGAGGGGCAAAGATGCTTAGAGGAGGGTGTGTCCTACCCGTAGGCTTGGAGAACTCACCAAGAATGTGGGACAGGAAAGGATATGATCATATCTGCAACAAAGTGAAGTAGAGTGGAAGGTGAGCAGGGTGAGGAGTAAGGAAACTGTCCCAAGAGTGGAAGGGAGAGACTGTCTTAGGCAGAAGCTAAGGCTGTGAATCAGTCAGTGGTGACATGAAGAGGGAAAATCACTAGCTGGAGGCAGAAGATGAGAATGGAAAGCTAGTAATAGCTTTCCAAGCTTCTTTAGTTGAGCTAAGTGTTGCTGATATCCAATTGTTGTATTAATCTCTATTTTCCTGATGAGTAATAATACTGAGTGCCTTTCTTTACTGCTCATTTCTATGTCTTCTTTTATGAAGTTCCAGCTCAAGCTTTTTGGCTACTTTCTGTTTTGTTTTGCCAATTTAAAAATTGAATTGTTTGCAGCTTTTGGTTATTGATTCATAGGAGTTCTTTATATATTGTGGGTATGAATAGATATTTTATGAATATTTTCTCCCACTCTGTGGTTAGCTTTTTAATTTTCACAACAGTTTCTTTCAATGAGAAGGCACTTTCATTTTGACTCAAGTTCAATTTATCAAATCTATTGTTTTACGATTAGTTCTTCTTGCATCCTATCTAACAAATCTTGGCCAACCTCAAGATGATGAAGTTAAGTCTCCTTTGTTTTAAGAAGCCTAAATGGTTTCAACTTTCACACTGTGGGCATGACTTGTGCTAATATCCTGGGGGTGGTAAGAGAGTAAGGGACATGATAGCTTTGAAGTGTTGTTTTTTTTTTTTCTTGTGGAATGCCAGCTCACATCCTGGTTCCATTCAGCATGGAGCTAAGGACTTGGTTTCCACCTACTTTTGGATTCCTGCCACTAGCAATCCACTTAGCAATCAGGTAAGCAGGGTGCCCCTCCAGTCCTAGCTTCCGACAAGAAGAAGCACATCCTGCTACCCAGGGAGAAAAGAAGCATGCATTTTTGGTTTGTGTTTAATCACTTCTGGCACAGTGTGGTGCTGGTGAAATCTGACTTGCTTCATCTTTATAAAATATTTAGTCTTTTAATTATATGAACTGCCAAGATTCGGGGGCAGGCTTTAGTCATTTCCCAACTGAACTCTCAGTGCAATCTCTCCGATGGCCTCTTCCGAGCATCTATCACATGTTTGCAATCTCTCCAAACCCATGAATCATATTTAAATGCTTTCCATATCCCATAATTCTCCTTTTACTGTGCTATTCAGTTAATTACACTTGCTCCCTATTCATCTGAGACGCGTAGTTTGGGGCTGGGATTTGGAGAGAGAGAGAGAAAAAAAAAAAGAAAACAAACTTCATCATTAAAGTTCCTTCGTATTTGGGAGGTTTAATCCAGGCTTGTGTTTCAGCTTGCACTTTGAATTCCTTCTCTAACTACTTCTAAGTAACTCCATCTGCCACTGAGTTGGTTCCCATCTTTAAATCCGCTGGTCAAAAATCCCTTATACAAGGATTGCCTTCATATTGAATATGTTTCTCACATATCATCATCCTCTCACCCACTCATGTCAACCACATTGGCCATATTGCTCAATTTCTACAAGAACTGAGAATATAAAAATGTGCACCAGCATAGCCAGCTGGTGAGAAACAAAACAAAACTAAAACGTCAATATAAAAAGTATTTGCAAATGTGTGTGTACACGTGTGTAATTGGGGAGAACACTTAAATGCATGAGTCTTATGTCATTAAAATTGATGAGATGGAAGCAGAAATATTCACCCATTTGGTGAATATTTGGTCATCAGTCCATAAGCCTGATACCGCATTAAACAAATAGTGAAATATTTAAATGGAATATAATCTATAAAAATACTGAATCGCTATGTTGTACACTTGAAACTTATATGCAGGTCAGGAAGTAACAGTTAGAACTGGACATGGAACAACAGACTGGTTCCAAATAGGAAAAGGAGTATGTCAAGGCTGTATATTGTCACCCTGCTTATTTAACTTATATGCAGAGTACATCATGAGAA
>SJYV01019083.1:596732-614980 GCA_006410875.1 Neotragus pygmaeus
GGCAGGAGGAGAAGGGGACAACAGAGGATGAGATGGCTGGATGGCATCACCAACTCAATGCACATGAGTTTGGGCGAACTCCGGGAGATGGTAATGGACAGGGAGGCCTGGTGTGCTGCGATTCATGGGCTCACAAAGAATCGGACACGACTGAGCGACTGAACTACACTGAACTGAAGTTTTGAAACTAATGAATTATTGTAAATCAACTAAAATAAACTAAATTTTTAAAAATAAGAAAATTAAATCAAAGCTAAAGCTTTATCAGTTTATAGAAATTCCAAGTAGGGATACAAGGCAAAATAATGAGCTGATGTCCCTCAGAGGGTCTCTGATGCCCAAGTGATCAGCTTCCTGCTCTCCCTCTGCTCTGTCTCCCACTTCTCAGTGGTAAAGAATCCACCTGCCAACAGAGGAGACATGGGTTTGATTCCTGATCCAGGAAGAACCCTTGGAGAAGGAAATGGCAACCCACTCCAGTATTCTTGCCTGAGAAATCCCACAGACAGAGGAGCCTAGTAGGGTATGGTCCATGGGGTCACAGAGAGTCGAACATGACTGAACAACTAAAAAACAACTTTCCCTGCACTCTGCTTTAAGTACATTGACCTCCTATCTTTTCTTCAGACATGCTACAGATACTCCCACCACAGGGCCTTTGCACATGCAGTCTCCTCTGATTGGAATGCTCTTCCTGTAGCTCCCTTACCTCCTTCTGCCTGCGTCCCCAAAATCAGTGAGATCTTCTTGGGCTTTCTTATCTAAAATCTCAGCAATCACTACTCCAATGTTTCGTTCCCATCCCATTGCCCTGATGTCTTTTCTTTGCCTTATCACTTGTGACAACTGAGCAGAGTATTTATTTTACGTATTCCTGGTATTTATCATCTCTCACTACAAATGAAACCCTGTGAAAGCAGAGATTTTTTAAAAAAGTCTGTTCAGTGCCATATCTCCAACTGCAGTCACACAGTTGGTTCTCAATAGGTATTAGTTAGATGAATAAACAAAGGATATCACAAAAATGGATAATTCTCAATGCAGGGAACAGAGCAGTGTGCAGCTGTGGGGGAATCATTAATGTAAACGTGGAAACTGAATGTCAAATAATGTCAAAGAAAGCAAAGCTGGTAAGATAAACTGCTGGATATCAACTCAGTACCTATCACTCCTTCTTCGTAGAAAATCTGAGGGAAAAGACACCATAGTAGCTGATCAAAAGCTCCATTTCCCCACCTCTCTTGCAGATAGGATCTGTCTCATGACTAAGTTCTAGAAACAAAAAAGTAAGTGAACATTGTTAGGAAGAGTTTCTGAGACATCTTAAAAATTTGCTAACTCAGTTGGTAGGGGTCCTTCTGCCTCTCCTTCTTTCTCTTCCTTCTCTTGTAAAACAAAGATGTGATGTTTTACAAAAGATGCATTTGGAGTTAATTTTCCTGTATGAAATGAAGTAAGTTCAACTTCATTCTTTGGTAGGTAAATATCGAGTTGTCTCAGCCTCATTTGTTAAAGAGACTACTCTTTCCCCATTGAACACTCTTGGCTCCCTTGTCAAAAATTAGTTAGCTGTAGGTGTATTGAGCTGGCCAAAAAAGCTTGCTTGGGTTTTCCATAAGATGGTACAGAAAAACTCAAGGTTTTTGGCCAACCCAATAATTGAGATTGTCTTGCTTCAGCTTGACTTCACACTCACTTTGGTTTCTCCCCATCTCCTTTGCAGGCTCAACATCTTCCTAGCCATAAAGGCTCAGTACTATGCATATTTCCCTTATCACACCATGCTTGCTCTCTGGGTAATGTTTGGCTTTAATTTTCACCCATTTGCAGGAGACTCATAAATGTGGATTTTTTGCTCAGCGCTTTCCACAGAGCTCCGAACTTGCAATCTGCTAACCTGCATGCTTCTACTTGGATGTCACAGGATCATCTCAGAATTCACATGTCCAAAACCAAATTGGATCTTTCTCTCCCAAATCTGGTTCTCCTCTGATGGTCCTTATCTTAGTGAATGACACCATCCATTCTCCTGTGATCCAAGCCAAGAACCTTCTCGCTAACCTCCCATGAATGATCTATCAGCAAAGCCTGTGAGTTGTGAATCTTATCTATCTTTCAAATCCATTTATTCCCTTCCTAACCATCACAAATATTTGAGGCCTACATAAAAAAAAAAAAAAAATTCATTGAGGAACACAATTTTTTAAACAAATTAGGTCCACGGATGGGAAAGCTAATATTGCATAGATGTCAGTACTTTCCAGTTAGAGGTTTGTTGTTGTTGTTTAGTCACTAAGTCATGTCTCACTCTTTTGCAACCCCACCAGGCTCCTCTGTCCATGGGATTTCCCAGGCAAGACCACTGGAGTGGATTGCCATTTCCTTCTCCAGTGGATGTTCCTAACCCAGGGACCAAACTTGGGTCTTCTGCACTGGCAGGAGGATTCTTTACCAAGGAAGCCCAATTAGAGGTTTAATTCAGTTCAAATCAAGTTAATTATTCATTTGCAAAATAAAAAATGTTTTATTGGTTAAGTACTGTTTATTGGTAAGCACCAAATGACAGGAAAATTTTTAAAACGATCTGCAAATTAAATAGGCAAGACTATGGAAGAAGCTGTGAAAAAGAAGAAAATGACTAATAAACCGACAAATGTGAAAATATAGGATAAAACTACAATTATTAAACCAGTATGTTGTCAGTGTAAGAACAGAAAAAGAAATCAAAATAAATTTTAAGAATTCTAAATTCTTGAGAAAAATTAATGCAATTGGCAGTTTTAGAAAAATTAGTCTTCTGTTAGAGAAATAAAGTTTGCTTCCTATTTTATACTATATAAAAATAAATTCTGAACCAATACAGGGTTATGTAANTCAGTGTAAGAACAGAAAAAGAAATCAAAATAAATTTTAAGAATTCTAAATTCTTGAGAAAAATTAATGCAATTGGCAGTTTTAGAAAAATTAGTCTTCTGTTAGAGAAATAAAGTTTGCTTCCTATTTTATACTATATAAAAATAAATTCTGAACCAATACAGGGTTATGTAAAAATATGAAAGGGTAAGTATCTGAGTGGAATATAAAATAGGTATGATTTTAGGATAGAAAACACATTTCTAAGCATAAATGCAAATGAAAATACCATCTAGGACAAAAAATGGAAAAAAACAAATTTTTTTAAAAAGTCAAAATGTAGTTATCAAATTACATTAGAATACAAAATATATACCAAGGGTTAATATCTTTAAACTTTAAAAAGCGTTTACAAATCAGTAAGCAAAAATAAAAACTTTGTAAACAAATGGTTAAAGAATCCAGACAGCTGAGTCACAAGAAATATCAATAACTGATAAACTAATGAAAGTGTTTAATATCACTAATAATAAAAAAATATAAATTAAAACAATGACTACTTCTTCTCTTATCAAATTCAAAGAGTCGGGAAAAAGGGAAAATGATAATAGACACTTTGAAATGCTGCTGGTAGCAATTTAAATGAATATAATATTCCTGGAGTTTAATTTGGCAAAATGAATCACTATTCTTGAACATGTTTTCTGCTTTGAACTTATAACTCCACTTCTAGGAATTTTCTCCAGCTTAAGAAAATGATCTGAGATATACCCAAATGTGTCTCGATAGGCTGTTTATTACAGTGATTCTTTTAATAGTAGCCACAAATCGAAAACAGCAAGCAGGTTTTAAAATGTCTAAACACATTAGGTATGCATATATGATGGAATACTCTGCAGGCGCTGAATACACTATTTTAAACATTTAATGAAATGGAGAAATAGAGCTAGAAAAATATACAGGATTAAATTGTAGGAAAGACTACAACAAAATGTCATCAACTATTTTTCCTGAAAGGTAAGATTATAGGTGACTTGAATTTACTCCCCTGGTGGCTCAGTGGTAAAGAACCTGCCTGCCAATGCAGGAAACACGGGTTTGATCCCTAATCTGGGAAGATCCCCAGGAGAAGGAAATGGCAACCTATTCCATACTCTTGCCTTGAAAAACCCCATGCACAGAGGAGCCTGGTGGGCAACAGTCCATGGGGTCAAAAAGAGTCAGACACAACTTAGTGACTGATCGACAACAACAAATTTACTTGCTATAAATTGTAACATGGTCTTAGTTTTCTAAAAATTTATTTTTATTTATTTCAAAAAATTTTTTTAACATAAGTGCATTATCATTGTAAACTATTCAAGTAATGCCTTTATATATGGAGTCTTCTCTCCCCTGCCATCCCTATATGCCTCCCCAGGAGGAATTACTACTAAAGGTTGGTATATATCCTTCCAGATATTTTTCTATCTATTTACATATATGAATGTACATGGCAACTAATGTTACAGTCAGAAAACCGAAGTTACTTAACACAAACAAACCAAAACAAAACAGATGGATATTTTAGTAAATTATCCAATCACTAAAACTTAAAGACTGAAGATTGCCTTGACTTCACAGTAAAATCATTCACTTACATTTTTAAATCAACAGGAAAAAAAAAGTGTCTGGGGAACAGTGTTTAAAGTTGGGGTGGTGGACAAGGTCCATTAATGAACAAATTAGCTGAAATAAATTAAACGCAAACTATCTCCCATCTCTTCTTTTTTCATAGTAGAAGATGTTAAACCAGTGATCTTTCATTAACATTTTAAAATAAGTACATTTTGGAGAGTAAAAGTCACATGGGAAAAACAAATAAATACAAGGGGAAAGACCCCCCAGCACAAGAGGAGGACAGAACAATCCACGCCGAATGTCCCTGTCGCCCAGCCAGCTCCCACCGGCTCTCTCCACGCTGGCGGTGGGCAGCAAGGTGAGGGCGAGGATATTAAACGGTTCTAATCCCATTCTACTTTATGACTAGCTCAAGCAATGACCTCTAGTGAGATCTGGCCCTTGTTCTATCCAGCAAGTAGATTTTTCTTACAGAAAATAAATTAAAAAGGTGTGACCTTGCTGAAGGCTGGCTGAGAAAATGAGGTACATCTTGTCACGGCCAGAAGAACCTATTTGTTCAATTTGAAAGGCTGCCGCTTTGCTCCGATTAGAAGTTAAGATAAGGGCTGGGGATGAAAAGAGGAGAGACATTTCTAAGCGAGGAAATTAAAGAGCTACATTGGAGACCCTTTCAGCACTACAGTTGGCTTTTTGTGTGGGGTTTATCAGGTCGCATCAGCCACACCTTGTGCCTATGCTCCAAGCTCTCTCCTCTGAGCACACAAAAGCCTGCCGTGTAGGGGGCTCCGTGAGAAGCCCCCCTCCCCAAGAACCATGGGCAGCACCCCTCCCCCACCACTGCAAGTGGAAAGTGACCCATCCCAATTTTCTTCACTGTGCAAAAAGACATTTCATTGCTTGCACTGCAGGGTCCCAGTCAGAAGCTACATCCTTTCCCGGCCAATAAATGTATCCCATCTGGGAGAATGCCCCCAAATTCACTTAAGTCAATGGGCATGAAATGCCTTTGTGTCCATAAAAGTTTTAAGCCAACAGAAATTTCCATCCAAAGCCCCTGAAGCAAAGAAACCTTCTTTCGATTTTTCTCTTCATTTTATAGGCATTTTTTAGAATCTCTTTCAACTTGCAAAGTAATAGTTTGTATGGGAAAAGAGGAGGCAAGGGGGAAAAAAAAGCTGGACTTTTCCACATGCCCTGAATTTTCATCCAACATCTATTACCTGGTTCTCTTGGTCTACTGAGGGTCCAGAGGAGGGCTGGGGAGACCAGACTTCTCCACCTAGAATTCACTGACCTTGATCCTATGAGACCAACTCACCTTATCAGCTTTGTTGCTCTTTACTCCTTTCCACATTCCAGTATCAAATATAATTTTCTCCTTCCTTACCTCCAGATCTTTGCTGAAGCTCTTAATGCTGCTGGAATTCCTTTCCTGACTGTATCTCCCCCACCCCAAACATCAGCCATCTGTACAGTCATGTGTCTTTATTTGTAGACCATCTACCTATTTGATGGTCAGTTTACTAAGGGGAGTGTGTCAATTCACTAAGCTTGCCAGAACAAAGCACCAAAGACTGAGTGGTTTAAACAACAGCAATATAGGATTAGGATCCACCCTAATCCTGGTTGGAGAACTAATATTGTGCATAACTGCAGCCAAAAGAAATTGGACAATAAAGTAAATCATAGCATGAGAGGCCAGAGAATGAGAAAGGGCATTGAGAAGGACATTACCCACACCGAGGAGAAGCTAGAGGCTCAGTTCAGTTCAGTTCAGTCGCTCAACAGTGTTCGACTCTTTGCAACCCCATGGACTGAAGTACTCCAGGCCTCCCCGTCTATCACCAACTCCTGGAATTTATTCAAACTCATGTCCATTGAGCCGGTGATGCTATCCAACCATCTCATCTTCTGTCGTCCCCTTCTTCTCCTGCCTTCAATCTTTCCCAGCATCAGGGTCTTTTCAAATGAGTCAGTTCTTCGCATCAGGTGGCCAAAGTATTGGAGCTTCAGCTTCAGCCTCAGTCCTTCCAATGAATATTCAGGACTGATTTCCTTTAGGATGGACTGGTTGGATCTCCTTGCAGTCCAAGGGACTCTCAAGAGTCTTCTCCAACACCACAGTTCAAAAGCATCAATTCTTTGGTGCTCAGCTTTCTTTATATCCAATTCTCACATTCATACATAATTACTGGAAAAACTATAGATAGCTTTGACTAGACAGACCTTTGTTGGCAAAGTAATGTTTCTGCTTTTAATATGCTATCTAGGTTGGTCATAACTTTTCTTCCAAGGAGCAACCATCTTCTAATGTCATGGCTGAAGTCACCATCTACAGTGATTTTGGAGGCCAAGAAAATAAACTCTGTCACTGTTCCCATTGTTTCCCCATCTATTTGCCATGAAGTGATGGGACCAGAAGCCATGATCTTAGTTTTCTGAATGTTGAGCTTTAAGCCAACTTTTTCACTCTCCTCTTTCACTTTCATCAAGAGGCTTTTTAGTTCTTCTTCAATTTCTGCTGTAAGTGTGGTGTCATCTGCGTATCTGAGGTTATTGATATTTCTCCCAGCAATCTTGATTCCGGCTTGTGCTTCTTCCAGCCCAGCATTTCTCATGATGTACTCTGCATATAAGTTAAATAAGCAGGGTGACAATATATAGCCTTGAGGTACTCCTTTTCTGATTTGGAACCAGTCTGTCATTCCATGTCCAGTTCTAACTGTTGCTTCCTGACCTGCATACAGATTTCTCAAGAGGCAGGTCAGGTGGTCTGGTATTCCCATTTCTTTCAGAATTTTCCACAGTTGGTTGTGATCTAGAGGCTCACTCCCTGGTGAAAAGGGACACAGGAGAGATGAGATCTCGTGAATGACAACTTCTCCATGACAACTTACTCAGCCTCAATTTTTAGCCCAAAAGTACTTAAGTGTCTTTGATACAAGAAATGTAGAGTGGAGATCTTGTGAATGACAACTTCTCCATTTGTTTATCTGGGGACCATCTGAGAATGACTGTCTACAGAGAACAAAGTAGAGGTGGGGTGCATGTGCTGTTACAAGGCTTTATGAATCTCCGAACCCATCCCTCTAATGGAATCTGTCCTTCACTCTGTTTCTTTCGATCCCACCATACAGGAGTGAGGTTTTTGCTTTTTGATTAAAGTTGGACCTTTATTGGTTGGGTTTTGGCACACTAAAACCCAAAATGGGTTTCCTAAAGTAAATCAATCCTGAATATTCACTGGAAGGACTGATGCTAAAGCTGAGGCTCCAATACTTTGGCCACCTGATACAAAGCTGACTCATTGGAAAAGACCCTGATGCTGGGAAGGATTGATGGCAGGAGGAGAAGGGGATGACAGAGGATGAGCTGGTTGGAGGGTACCACTGACTTAATGGACATGAGTTTGAGCAAACTCAGGGAGATGGTGAAGGACAGGGGAGCCTGGCATGCTGCAGTCCATGGAGTCGCAAAGAGTCGGACTTGACTTAGCCACTGAGCAACAACAACCCAAAATGCGAGGTTCAGAAAGGACCTCCCAACAATCTCTTGTCCCCATCACCAAACACCTCATCTATGACCCACTTCTCCCTTCAGGGTCTCATCTCTAAGGTGATAATGCAGCTCACCAAGACCTGCCCAGAGCTAACATTCATCCAATACATTATTGGGGCTTAAATAGAATATTTCAGGTGCATTCACAGTCTCTCTTGGCCCATCATGTGACCCAGATTTACTCATCCCAATAATGGAGTCAATATGCTAACACCTCATCAGCTACATTCACATGAAGAACTTCTCTGAGCAAAGGAGGGAGATTTCTTTTTTAATTTATTTATTTTAATTGGAGCCTAATTACTTTACAATATTGTAGTGGGTTTTGCCATACATTGACATGAATCAGCCATGGATGTACATGTGTTCCCCATCCTGAACCCCACCTNAGGAGAAGGGGACGACAGAGGATGAGATGGCTGGATGGCATCACTGACTCGATGGACGTGAGTCTGAGACTCCGAGAGTTGGTGATGGACAGGGAGGCCTGGCATGCTGCGAATCATGGGGTCACAAAGAGTCGGACGCGACTGAGCGACTGAACTGAAGTTGCCAAAAACAGTATCACCGGTAGTAAGACAAACATCATACACTTCTGATACTGCACTGAGGAAAGACATGGTATCACTTTTGCAGTACTGTCTGCCAAAAACTTATAATCTGAATCCAATCATGAAGCAAGATCAAACCTAAATTAAGGAGCATTCTATAGAACACAGATTGAAGGCAGGAGAAGGGGACAACAGAGGATGAGATGGCTAGAGGGCATTACTGACTCAGGGGACATGAGTTTGACAAAGCTCTGGGAGATGAAGGACAGGGAAGACTGGCATGCTATCCTCCATGGGGTCACAGAGTCCAACATGACCGACCGACTGAACAACTAGAGTAACTAGAAGAATCCTTCAAAAATGTCAAGGAAAAGAAAAGAGATTTTCTATCCATTTTTGGCACCACACAGCAGACAGGATCTTAGTTCCCAAACCAATGACAGAACCTGGACGCCCAGCAGTGAAAGTTCCAAGTCCTNGCAGTAGCAGCATATGGGTCTATCTAGAATGGGTTGGGTTTAAGCAACTCATCTGCCAAAACAAGGTCCAAATGTCTTCAAAACGTTGTATTTTGCTTGCAGTCATTTCCAGCTCATCAGCATTATTGATTTCAGATTCACTATGAAGAGAAAACTGTAAAACTGACACTAGGAAAGTGATTCTCTGAACTTAGAGACCAACTTGAACCAGGAAAGATGGAACCTGTGGAAAGATTTGGCTCACTGTGCTGAACAGGAGTGAGTCGTGATTAATTTTGAAGAGATGCCTCTGCACCACCCCCGCCTGAGCTGCCCTCTCGCACATCCCTGCTCTTGCTGCCATTCCACCTTTTATCTTCCAAAGCTGGGTGGGTACAGAGCTGGAGTCAGCTGAGCCAGCTCTTACACTGCCCTCACTGGCTTACACCAGTCCTGCCCTCTGTGGCCTGGTGGTCTCTTCCTGGGAGCTCCCAGACAATAACCATCCTCTTACAAAGTTTATAGTACGACCTCTACTTGAAAAGTGTACACATATTCTGTTTTTCCCATTGCCGAAGCTAATCACCACATTAAGATTACCCTATAAATACCTCTTGACCTACTCTGAGTTCTCACACTGAATTCATTTAATAATAATATAGAAAGAGCCCTTGAACCCTGGGAGAGGCAATATTCCTCAAGAGCATCCAGCCCAAGACACACACGGCAACCTGTTGCCAAGTCTCTATTTCTGAGAAACTCCTTTAGTGTGAGACTCCTGTAGGCTTCACTAAAGCACAATTTAGATCCAGCAGAAGTAGAAACAGCAAAGGTGTACCAAAGTAGGAAAATAAGTTGTTAAAAGCAGTGAGTAATGATAGCGTGTTGTTGTCTTTTTAATCAATATCTGTCCTCATGTTTCTATGCACAAGGTGCCTCCATCAAAGTGAGTGGGTGATGCTTGTCCGAGTCCTGTTGAGCGAGCCAGTGCTGTGTGACTCACCTTCCGTGATATCAGTAAAGTTCCAAAGCCTCTTGCCTGGGAATTGACAAAGGAAACTCTATTCTGAATATGTCACTATTTGAATCTCTAAATGTAATCCAATTACCAGTCACCTGACAAACGTTCTCCATATTCTTCAGGTTGTCTCTAATCTTTCTCCTGATCACTTTTGCAGCCTGGCTGAATTTTATTGGGTTTATGTGTGTTAGCTTTGAGAAGGAATGGAAATGCCTGTTTCTCTGAGATGATCATTATATACCTACCACCCCCTCCCTCGTCCCCCACCACAGCTCGGGTAGAGCAGAAAGGTGATCTCATAGGGTTTTTCCACACAATTATTCTGATTTTTAAAACACAAGTATGTGAAAGCCCCAATCATTGCCTCTTAAAATCCCCTTTGTGTTCAAAGAGGAAGCTTGGGGAATAGTTTCAGCAAAGTATCAGGAGTATCAAATAGCACTGATTCACCCAGTTCTGGAAACAAACCTTAGTTTCTTCAATCATTGGTTCAAGATGAGAAAACTAAAAATGTGAAAACTTCCCTTTGTCGTGTACTAATTTGGCAACAAACCAGAGATCAGCCTGTCCTCTGACAAATGCGACCCATGAATTTGACAAGTGTTCCATCTTCTTCCACCCCGGTTCATGCTGCGCCCTTCTGGCTACATTGCTCCCTGAGTTCTCTATTCAAGTCTTACTCATCTTTGAAGGTCCCACTCTCTCCCAGTAACCTTCCCCAACTTACTGGCTTAGAGGGAGCTTTTCCTCCCCTGAACTCCTCTGGCAAATATATCAGAATCTCTCAATTGACATTCAGTCGATTTCCAGGGTAGAGATTTCGCTGGATTCTTACTCCCACACCTACGGGGGTGCTGGTGCTTTGCCTACAGTGCTGATGTGTAATGTTGGCTGGGTGTCAGGATTACCTGTGAAGCTTTCACCACACCTTCTGAATCAGGCTCACTACTTGGGTGATTCTGATTTACCCCTGGAGTGAGAGCTACCACTTTGCCATTATTGTAGGGATTACATGAGCTAATATGTTGAAGTGACGTGAAGTGTCAGTCACTCAAAGGTGTCCAACTCTTTCCAACCTTATGGACTGGTGCTCTCCAGGCTCTTCTGTCCATGGGATTCTCCAGAGAAGGATACAGAAGTGGGTTGCCATTTCCTTCTCTAGGAGATCTTCCCAACCCAGGGATCAAACCCAGGTCTCCTGCATTGCAGGCAGACTCTTTACTGTGTGAGCCACCAGCAAAGCTCTCAATAGAGATATGTTGACAGGCACTTTTGGTTTTTTTTATTAAACTCTAGACTTTCATTATAAATTACAACTTGAATGTTATGGCTGCTTCCTAGTTCCACCTTCAGCCCCTAGCTCCTATTCCCTTGCTTTTCAACAGAACCTCTATATATTAGAGGGCTGCCCCTCCTCAACACAGTCTGCTTGCTTCAGGGGAAGTCCTCCCCACCCTCAATGTGAGGTGAGGGGCTGAACAGTCTATGAGGTTAAGTCCATGGTTCAGGAACAGGTGTGGGACCCAGTTATGGCCACTGAGAAGCAGGAGGAGTACTGAAGGCTCCTGGGAAGGGTCTTCCTCTTTACTCTTTCTCCTGTTATTATCTTTATTACTGGCTGCCACTCTGTGGTCTTTTTCTCTCTCCCTCCCCTTTCCCCCTTTTCCAGAAGGGGGAAAGAAGGTTTAGGATGAATCTGTAAAAAATCCTGGATCATTAATGTTGAGCAAAACAAACCTGAGTTGATCTCAATGTGGACTTCCGCGTATGTGCACCAATAAATGCCTAACTGTTTAAAACAGTTCTGTTATTGTGGCTGAATTATCCTCCTAGACATACTTGTGTTTAATCCTTTGATCCCAAGTATCACCTGGCATAATGCCCTGTTTACTAAATTGTCAATAAGCATTTGTTGAATGAATGAATGAATGCATATGAGTGCCTATATATACAAGTACTGGGGACATAGTAGCCTAACAAAATCCCGGTCTCCATGGATTTTGTATTCTAGTGGAAGTAAAACTGCATTTGTGGACCAGCTTAGCAACTTCTCTACAGAAGCAAGTTTTATGTTTCCACTTCTTTAAGTAGTTGGGTTCAACACTCTGAGTTAGAAGAGAAACACTTGTCCCAAAGAGTCACTGCTCAGGAATTCACCTGACCACCAGAGTGACTTTTTGATGCTAAAGAAAAAGGAAATGACAAGTGACATCAAGAAGAATACTTTGTTCCCAAGTCTGTGACTCAGAGGAAAAACTTCAGTGCTCTTACTACTATACCTCAGCTCCAGAGCATAAGACAAGAAATTGAAGAGGACCAAATGGGGAGTAACCATCTGAAAGGGCTAGGAAATCATGATCTTAATAAATGAATGGAATTTGGGGAAGGGAAAACCAATGACTTACTGAGTGTCAGTCTGTGAGTGTGTGAAAGGTAACCAGAAGAGGTAGTGATCAGTTCATCTCCAGGTCTTTCCTCTGTGTACCACAGGCAAAGGGAGGATGTCTTCCCCTGAGAGATTGCCCTTCAGGCCCATGCTCAGTTGCTAACTCATGCCCAACCCTTTGGCGACCCCATGGACTGTAGCCCGCCAGGCTCCTCTGACCATGGGACTTTCTCAGGCAAGAATACTGGAGTGGGTTGCCACTGCCTCCTCCAGGACATCTTCCCAACNTTGCCCTTCAGGCCCATGCTCAGTTGCTAACTCATGCCCAACCCTTTGGCGACCCCATGGACTGTAGCCCGCCAGGCTCCTCTGACCATGGGACTTTCTCAAGCAAGAATACTGGAGTGGGTTGCCACTGCCTCCTCCAGGACATCTTCCCAACCCAGGGATTGAACTCATATCTCCTGTGTTGGCAGGTGGATTCTTTACCACTGAGCCACCAGGGCAGCTCCAGTGCCATGATAAACTGGGGACTGGCCTTCGTTAGAGATAGTTCAGTATGGGATAGACCAGTTTAGATGTGTTATTTGTGTATGCGATAGGGTGATCTCGTTCCTTTTCTGGGGTAACGAACGCTGGTGAGGGTGAGTGCAGCCATCCCTGAAGACTTGTGAGCNACATCATCACAAACGACTCAATTTCATTTTTTTAATGGCTGAGTAATATTCCATTGTATATATTTACCACATCTTCTTTATTCATTCATTCGATGGACATTTAGCTTGCTTCCATGTCCCAGCTGCTGTTAATGAATATCGGGTACATGTGTCTTTTTGAATTATGGTTTTCTCAGGGTATATGCCAGGCATTGATTGAACTGGCAGAACTGGAAATGCAGAGGGGTCCATCAGAGACAGAATGGAGAAGTAAAACGGTCCACAGTCCTTTATCTGCAATTCTTAAGTACAAAGACCTCTGAAAATATGAATTTTTTCATAACTTTGGCACAAACTTCTTTGGAAGCAGAAATTGACCTGAACAGGTGGGAGGATAGGCCTCTTCATATTCCACTTAGTGTGATTGTTCATACATTTAGATACAGAAGTCAAATTAATGTGTTTGACTAAACAGTGCTACCTAGGGCTTGCAAAATGAAATTTGGCGTCCAACACCACCTAATGTTAGCACACAGAACTATACAGAATGAGTTCTAGAAGATGCACATATCAATGCGCAGAGGTACAGATTAGAAGAGCCTCAGTGAAACTCACCAGCAAGGATGCATGTAGGGGAAGTCAGAGATTTGAAGTGAGGCTAGGATGCAGAAGGGAATATAGAATAGGATATAAAAAATAAAATAAAGGAACACCTGGCATAAACTGAAGGAAAAAAATAAGATAAGGCCAATAGATCATTGCGGACCAGCAGCTCAACTGGGAAGGGGGATTTCTATATCAGTTTCTAACTATATCATGCATTTCTTTTTTGGCAAAAGTCCCATTCCCCAACATAACTTACAAACTTTGTTTAACCCATTGTCTGTCTCACAGGTTGGACACTTAGAATTTGGGGCTTAAGAGGGAGTTTCAAAGGGAGGGGATATATGTATACCTGTGGCTGATTCATGTTGAGACTTGACAGAAAACAACAAAATTCTGTAAAGCAATTATCCGTCAATTAAAAAAAAATTAATTAAAGAAAGTTATACATTAACTGAAAGTCCACTGCAGCCAAACAGGACCAGCTGGGGGGACTCCTGATACCAGGGCTGTGTTTTTTCACCATAGGCAGCATGTGTGAACTATAATTCAGCCAAAAGAGCACTCGGTTTAGAGTGGACTTGGCTTTATATGTGACCATGGGTAAGTCATGTTGCCCTTTCAAGCTTCAGCACTCTGTATCCGTTCCTTACCGTTCCTCTTTCCTAGGTAACCCCTGTAATGGAACCATTCTGGATTTCTTGCAGGTGACAAAAACACGCCCCCTGACATTTCCATGATTTTCTATGTATTTTTCCAACTGAAGTGCATACCATCCCTCATTTGCTCAGAGAAGTCCCAAGTTACCTTTTGAATTAGTGCCAACCTGAAGAAAAACTAAAAAGCCTCTTGACGAAAGTGAAAGAGGAGAGTGAAAAAGTTGGCTTAAAACTCAACATTCAGAAAACTAAGATCATGGCATCCCGTCCCATCACTTCATGGCAAATAGATGGGGAAACAATGGAAACAGTGACAGACTTCAATTTTGGGGGCTCCAAAATCACTGCAGATGGTGACTTCAGCCATGAAATTAAAAGACACTTGCTTCTTAGAAGAAAAGTTATGATCAACCTAGATAGCATATTAAAAAGCAGAGACATTACTTTGTCAGCAAAGGTCCATCTAGTCAAAGCTATGGTTTTCCCCGTAGTCATGTATGGCTGTGAGAGGTGGACCATAACAAAGGCTGAACATTGAAGAACTGNCTTAGAAGAAAAGTTATGATCAACCTAGATAGCATATTAAAAAGCAGAGACATTACTTTGTCAGCAAAGGTCCATCTAGTCAAAGCTATGGTTTTCCCCGTAGTCATGTATGGCTGTGAGAGGTGGACCATAACAAAGGCTGAACATTGAAGAACTGATGCTTTTGAACTGTGGTGTTGGATAAGACTCTTGAGAGTCCCTTGGACTGCAAGGAGATCCAACCAGTCAATCCCAAAGGACTGAATAGTCACTGGAAGGACTGATGCTGAAGCTGAAGCTCCAATATTTTGGCCACCTGATGTGAAGAGCCAACTCACTGGAAAAGACCCTGATGCTGAGAAAGATTGGACATGAATGTGAGCAAACTCCAAGAGACAGTGAAGTACAGAGAAGCCTGGCATGCTGCAGTCCATGGGGTCACAGAATCGGACACGACTTAGCAGCTGAACAACAACAGAATGAATGTTTGGTTAATAAGATAAGACATCTGTAGGGCAGGAACCATACCTTACTCATCTCTATAATTCTGAGGTCGAGAACAGTATCTAACACGTGGTAAGTTCTCACTTTGGTGAACAAGGCAGACACATTCTTGCCTTCAGACAGCCCGAATCTAATGAGCGAAAATAGATTCTGAGTGGACAGTTGTCAATGTGAAGAGCTTTTCATAAGGGGAGCACAGGGGGCTTGTGGCAGGGGGCCGCTTATAACTGTGGCAAAATGGGCCCCAGCTATGAACAGCCCCAGCTATTTACATATACTTCTAAAATAACACCTCTCTTCCCCATTTTCCTCCTTCCTTGATTCACCATAGACAATGGGGTTTTCATCTTCCAGGTCAAAACCTGACTCAGGGATATGATCATCCCAGCTTTCCAAGCTACGTAGGTTGTAGGTGGAGAGGTCAGAGAAGAGAGGGAGTCGAGCAGGCCACACATGCCCTGGAGGGAGGAAGGGAGCCCCAAGTTCTGTTCAAAATAGAAATGCCCTGAACTTTCCCCACCCCACATCAGCCATCATTAAGCTCTTCCCAATACTTCCTATAGTTTCTCCCCAGTTCCCCAGAGGATACGCCACGTTAAGGTAAAACAATAATACTAAATCTAAAGGTAAAAAGGAAAGACATCATTACCAGATTAATACATCGTGAAAAAATTCACATTTCTGATAGATACTTAACAGCGCATTTGTGATTAAATTAATTGCACGTGGCGAACAGAAAGATAGCTCTTTAATGCATGTTAAATATTAACAATTGGAGATAATAGGAAACTACACGTCTCTTCTTTACGGCTTCCTTTGTCAATGAAATGTACTCTGTGTCGGAGGAAGAGAGAGTTTGGAATGTGCTGGTCTTATCCAGTGAAGGCCAGCCCTGCCCCCCACTGCCCGCCATACCAGAGCCACCAGCAATCAGCTTAATCATAACTGACCGGAACCAAATGGATTCAGGCAGCCATGCTGACTACTGAGTTAAAAAGTTTTATATATCAAGAGTCTGAATGCCAACTAAATCAAAACCTTTCGAGGCAAATCAAAAGGCCGGCAGCCTTCTCCCTGCTTCTGCCAAAAGCTTTGTTTCACCATTTCCTCCCTGGGCCGTCAGGAGGTGGTGGTGGCTTCTGTGGTTCAGTAAGGCCTCATCTGGGGGCATCCTTACACGCCCCCATTATCCTCAGAAAGTCAGCCCATCACCTTTACATGAAGAACACTGGGGGGTGGCTTGTGAGGTAGGCGGGGAGCAAAGAGAAGCAAAACACACTGATTGATTGCAAACCCAGCTATGATGTCAGCATGAATTAATGTTTCCCACAGGCATGTTAATCAGCTCCATGACATAATAACGGCTTCTATTACACCGGTGGGACTTCAAAGTTATTCCAAAGATAACATAACACAACACTTGAAGCCCCAGGAAACTTCCACCGTGCTTTTAGATGTTTTATAAAGTTACCAATCTTTTCATTGCTCGGGAAACACACACACACAAAAGCTGAAAGGAAACAGAATATTGAATTTGGGATGAATCGGGGTGGAAAGTGATTTCATTACAAATTCCAAATGTTCAAAGAGATAGTGGCAATTAAAAAGCTGCAAGGGGTCACCATTTAAAAGCAGCTCTGTGCAAACTTTTCTCAGGCAGGCAGATGGGCACAGTTCCTAATGTGGAAAAAAAAAAAATCTAAATCTGAATGAAAGGTATTTGTTCAAATGAACAAATGAGCCCACAAAAAGTATGTGAGACAGGAGAGCACAGAGATCAAGGTTTGCATCTCGATTCTGACCTCTCTTAGATATTTGTCTCTGGACTGCTCCTGCTGCTGCTGCTAAGTCGCTTCAGTCGTGTCTGACTCTGTGCGACCCCATAGACGGCAGCCCACCAGGCTCCCCTGTCCCTGGGATTCTCCAGGCAAGAACACTGGAGTGGGTTGCCATTTCCTTCTCCAATGCATGAAAGTGAAAAGTGAAAGTGAAGTCTTTCAGTTGTGTCTGACTCTTAGGAACCCCATGGACGGCAGCCCACCAGGCTCTTCCATCCATGGGATTTTCCAGGCAAGAGTACTGGAGTGGGGTGCCATTGCCTTCTCCACGTCTCTGGACTATTGTTTAATAGTCCTGAGACTCAACTGCTCCTGTATAAGTGGAACTAATGATACTGACCTCATGGTAGAGCTGGGAGTTCTAGATCAGGGAATGAATTCCGAGCACTATGTCAAAGTGGTCACCCAGTAAACACTCTTATTATTATTCTTATCAATAAACATTTGATGTTACTCACCACTGGCTTTCCAGGTGGCTCGATGGTAAAGAATCTGCCTGCCAATGCAGGAGATTCAAGTTTGATCCCTGGGTTGGGAAGACCCCCTGGAGAAGGGAATGGCTATCCACTCCAGTATTCTTGCCTGGAGAATTCCATGAACAAAGGAACCTGGAGGGCTACAATTCATGGGGTCACAAAGAGTCAGATATGACTAAGTGACTAACACTTCATGCACTTGAACACTGATATGTAAAGACTATTACTAGTAACACAAATATCCAGCGTTTACATAAGAACTCACACACATCACCTTTCAAAGCACTCACAAGCCAGTAAGTGAGGTACTATTGTGCCTAATGTACAGAGGATGCAATTGAGGCGCAGAAAGGCATAAGTGACCTGCCTGAGATAACACCCACGAGATAGAATGGCTGGACTGCAAATCCGTGCCATGTGGATCTGTTCTGTATTCTCAACCACCACTTTCTCTATACATGTGCACACAAGAGGACACACTCACACACAGACATACACTCCACACACACACACACACACACACACACACACACACAC